>PQXJ01000142.1:0-76610 GCA_004786225.1 Botryotinia narcissicola | reverse complement strand
CACCCCACCCCATCCCACCTCCCAATCCCCTTCTATTCCATCTCATCCCACTCAATTCAATTCCTCAATACGTTCATTCCCTTCATTTTCCAAGCCTTAACCACTCAACCAATGAATCTACAATATGTCCTCAAAATCTGATCCGCTTATTACTCCCCTTCCCTCAAACCTACCTGGGTATATCAATCACCAATCTCATTCTTTCCATCGCCACTCAACTTACCCTACCCCTTTCCATCCTACATCCTACCCAAATCCAAACTTCAAAGCTTAAATCCGTACATCACAAAACATCACAAGAATCTCACAAACCCCCTCAGCCCATTGTAAAACTTATTTTCTTATTCTTATTCTTATTTTTATTTTTACTCATATCCCTATCTAACCACTAAATATCTCCACTCCCATCATTTCATATCCACATATGAATATCATCCAGTCTCAAAACCAGATCAATCAAATAATGAATGAGACCTAGCAAAAATTCTCTTTCCACAGATTCCTCATCTACAATCCCAAAACACTACCGCTCAATAATAGCAAAACCAATCCTAATCAACCAAACCACTCAAATGGAAGGATTATAAAAAAAGCCATCGAATCGATTCAAAGCACAGCTCTTTCTTGGCTCAATGTCTCATGCCAACCAATTGAGATCTATCACCAATTCATCCCACTTCCCATTCTTTCCTCCCCTTAAATCAATCTTTCCATCAATGACTAGCATTGAAACCTGAAAGTCTCAACTCACACCCGACATAACATGTTTCCTAGAATAGAAAGGTATCTCAAAAGTAAAAAGCTCCGTCGTAGAAAAGAAGAATGTTTATAGATACACATTATTGTTATTAGCCCATGTAATAAGTGTATTAAATTTGGTTCTGAACTCCTCCGAAAGAACAACGTAAAAGGATAAAAAATAACAACACCATCCACAAAAGAATTGCAAACTTGGTGCGAAAGAATTGGAGGAAGAAAATATTGAATTTTGCTAAACGATTTGATGTAAATGCGCCAATAAAAACTTGTGTACATTCGTCGTTCTGTTCATATCGAATTTTATCTGATCAATTCGATTCCCAATTGCGCCATATGTAAGACCCTATCTTTGTACTTGAAGGAAGTCTATGTTGGGATATAGATAATCTATTTATCCCATATTCGTGTGATAGGCAAATTACATGGCTTGACCTGGAACGGGCTTCCTCTCCACTGGACTTCTGATATTTAGGGCAGCCGGTGGAGATGAAGGAGTATCTGTTGGCGCGGATGTAATCAATGTAGGACTTGGTTGTCTAGAGATAGGATCGGTATCTGAATCACTTCGAGCACGTCCTTCACTTTGTGGAGCCACTTCATGATTTGGTGGAGTGGTTGGTTGTTGTTCGGTCGCCTGACCTTGTGGGGTCATGGGTCTTGGGACAGATGAACCTTGAGGTGTCATTGGTCTTTGTTGATTTGGGTGATTTGGAGGGACCATTGGGCGTTGACTTTGAGGAGTCATGGGTCTGTTGCCAGCTGGTGACATAGATCTTGGAGGACCCTGCACCATTCCTGGACCACGAGGAGGACCTTGTCCATTTGGTCCCATTGGTCTGGGTGGTCCGGCTGGTGACATAGATCTTGGGGGACCTTGCATCATACCAGGGCCACGGGGAGGGCCTTGTCCATTTGGTCCCATGGGTCTTGGAGGTCCATTGGGAGGTCCATTTGGTCTCATTGGAGATGATGGATAAGGTGGACCACCATCCTTATTAGGAACGCGAGGAGGACCTTGATTCATACCAGGTGACATAGGACGTTGTTGAGGACGCATAGCAGGTGAGCCTTGAGGACCAGGTTGTTGAGGACGCGGTTTAACAGGACGAGTAGAGAGACATGTTCGAGGAACGACACCTTGTTTAGATCGATCGAGACGAATGCAAAGAGCCTATGTTCAATCAGTATGTGTAATTCGTATTAAAATTTTGTGTAGAAACTTACCCATCCATCATCATATTCATGCAAAATTCGAATCAATTGGCCAGCTTTCAATTCAAGTTCATCATCCATGGAAGGAACGAAATCAAGTTGAACTCGGTGAATAGTAGTATTAGGAGGACCTCCAGCTGCAGCGATAGCCATACCAGTTACAGATTGAGCTTGAGCAGCACCCGACGCAGTACTGAATTCAGAACCAGAAGGACTTGGTGGGCTCAAAACTGTATTGGGCTTAGTAGTGAAATCCATTTTGAGACCATTGCCGGCTTTAGAAGCACTGCGAGCTAAACCAACTGGTTTGAGAGGGGCTGGAGTGGGGGAATTAGAAGCAGAAGACGATGCAGCAGCAGCAACGATAGCAGAAGAAGCAATCACTTCGCCTCCATCGTTGAAACCTTCTATAATAGGAGGACCATTGGTGTTAGGAGTATCGATGGATTCATCGTGGTTACCAAATGGATTGTTTTTGTTCTGGTCTTGAGGTTGCTGTGAGTGATATCTAGGCGCAGTTGACATTGGTGTTAACATGCCACCCATTTGAGAAGGTGTTTGACTGGCTCCAGTTTTCTCATTGAAGGGTTGGAATTGTGTGACAGGGCGGAGAGATAAACGATGAGCGGCTGCTCCTCCTCCATTTGAACGTTGACTTGCTTGACGTTGAACTTCTACACGTGTAGCTTCTGCGCGACGAGCTGATGAAGCTACCATGGCAGATTTCTCATCATCCAGACGTTCAGCCTTGGCCGCCTGCTTCTTCTTTTTGAAGAAGAATAAAAGGAGAGCAAGTCCAACTCCAAGCAATAACAAAATACCAACGACCAATCCTGCTTTACCACCAGCACTCATACCGGAATTCGACGTATCTGCTGCAGCAGTTGAGGAAGCATTGGCGGAGGAAGCACTGGTAGATGAGGCGACTGCTCTACTCGTTGGTACATTATCGGTGGCTGCGAGAAGAGCAACCGAACTTCCTACCGACGTTGTGGCGACAAGGGAACTGGGAAGTTCGGAAGAACTGGAAGCGGAGGTTTTGAGAGTGGAGGCCGAAGTCGTTGTGTGACTTGCACTCGAAGAAGTCGCAGTTGTCTTGGCGGCTGTAGTTTTAGTTGAGGAGTGTGTCTCTTCAGCCGATGATGTTGTTTCATCTTCTTGTCCGACCGTTGAGTAACCTGCAATCGATCCGCTAAAGGTTGGTGAAGCTGTGACATAAACAACTGATACAATTGTTTGTAAAGCTGGTTCTGGATCTGGTTGCCTGACCTCAATTGGTGCTGCCATAATATCTCCCTGATCTAATTCGGCGCGCTTCGCATGACGCGCATGTTGATGAGAGCGACCTTTCATCTTGATCGATTTGAAAATTTGTGGATTGAGTATGGATTGAGTATAGATTGGATTGTAGATGGACGTCAATTGATGTTTCGAGACAATAGTAATCTTTCGCTTCGACGGAATATCTTATTGATCGTGCACGATATCGGTATGATTATTGTAATAATCAACTGGGCATTCATGTATTGACAATGTGTGAATTGTATTCGAAAAGAAGGTAATGGGAGTCAATCGTGTATGAAGGTGGGTGTAAAGAATGTAATCCAATTATTGATTTTCCCGTCGCAGAGACTGACTGTGAGTGAATGGATGGTTCAATTATTATTTTTGGATAATGATTAAACCAAACCAAGGATTAATGGAATTATTGACCGTTTGATCTTTTAATTTATCCTCGTCGATAAAGGAAGGACGACGAGATAGAGTTAATCTTGACTCTAAAAGATTGGGGGTGGGAAGGAAAAAGCAACGACGGTGGTGAAATTGAAAAGAGGGAGGGAGAGGTGAGAGTGGAAGAGAGATGAAAGGTACAAAGGGTAAAGAGGGTAAAAAGAAAGAGTGGAGCCGGGTAGGATTGTGGATGGTGGATTGTGGATGGTGGATGGTGGATGGTGGATGGTAGTGAGTGACGAGAGTGAGTGAGTGAGTGAGTGGGTGGGTGGGTGGTATGCATGTGGTATGTGGTATGTGGTGATGGGTGGTACAAGCGTAAGATGAGAATGATAATACTAATAATGCTAATCATACTAGGTAGATACTAGGTAGGTAATAATTCGTACCAAGGGAAAAAGGGTTCGTCTCTTCTTTTTCGCTGGTGTGCTTCGTACGAAGTGTGGATGGTGCATTTGAGCGGATTGCGGAGAAATGATTAGAATTCCACACAAGTATCATACGCTAATGCCACTTCCAGTAAGGTTGATCCGAATTCATTTAATCCCTCGATCCAATTATTTCCTCTTACAGTAAGATCGATTCTGAATAATCATAGAAATACTTGGGATGCCCCGTGGTTTACTTGGGAGATTTACAATTTGGCCTGTCTCTGGCTGCATCCAAGAATGATCCAGGGCATCAGATTATACCTTGATCCGAATCGAGATTAGCGTCAGGAACAAGACACGGACCTATCCGATGGAAGGTGAGATATGATTGGTGAATGGGTCGAAAATGAAATGAGCATTCTGGATGATTGTCAAGGGTGTTTCAAAACGAACCTATCACTTACCTTGATGGAGCCAAGGGATGTTGAATTGGGCTAGCGTGGCTGTCTAACCCCCCTTGCATACTGGTAATGTGCCACGCATAATCAGGAACAGGAACAGGAATAGATAGGAAATTGGAAAGTGATCCGTTCGTTGGATGGTAAATCATGAATGATGAGTGAATGAATCAAAAATTTAAAAATGAAGGGATAGAGAGTGAAGCAAGAAGGAAGAACGAGAGAAGAATCTCCTGACATGAAGAAATATACAACAAACATCACATCCACAGTTCCTTTCGTCTGTAATAATAAGTATAACAAGGGTATCATTCTTCAACAGTCATACCAACCTGGATACTTCTTACTCTTAATCAATCAACCACAAAAACCTCAACATCATATATCTTCATCCGACGTAATTCCCTACCTATCTGTCTACACTCCGTAGATACCAACAATCTTCAACCTTATCATCTCCCGCGTCGAAAGTCACGTATACGTTTATTTATATAAGCGCTTCCGTACCCTACTACAATTCCTTACTCTCCGAACCTCTCTTAACATTCCGCTCTACTGTAGCCGGGGTTCAACGAATATCCTCATCATCTATCTAGGTAGAGGCCTAGAGATTCATCTAACGAAATTTCCCCTTGAGATTTTATTAAAGCCGTTGAACTTTGGAGTGAATATGATGAATCATACTATGAAGATACCTAGGCAAGTATTGTGAAAGGTTCCGATATCCGAGTTGTATTGGTATCAGCCGGTTATGTTGAAATAATGTACGATTCAGGAGTACAGTAGCTTATTACAATCTTATCGCAAGGGAAAAATAAAAGACGTCTCCTCCCGTGTTTCCCTCTTCTACATTACTACAATCTACCGACCTATCTAACCCAATTTATACCCATAAACATCACACCACCACCACCACCACCATCATCATCATCGTCGCCTCACACCCCAACCCCAACTCACAGACAAGATCTACGACGATCCCCCAAATACACTAACCAGAAACTAATAAATCATTCTACTTTCCCTTCTTTTTTCCACTTTCGACTTTTCACGGCACCTCCATATATTCATCTATTCATACATCTATTCATACATCTATTCATACATCTATTCATACATATATACATCCGTACATCCGTACATCCATACATCCATACATCCATACAAACGATCTTTTCTCCCTCCTCCTCCCATTCCCCAATTTCATTCCATTCCCACATCATATCATATCATCTCCAATCACCCACCTAGGTACTTCACTTCACACCACACCATCCAAATCACACATCACACAGCCACCACGGCACTCAAACCCCAAAAACCCTCATCACAACACCAGCGATCCTCATAATTCCTCTCCCAAAGAGACACAAAGAGCTACCCACCTACAGATTTTTAAATTACACAAACAGCGATCGACGCAGAGGCTTAGATCCATCCACTAGCCCCTTTCGTCGTTTGTCGCGTGGAGCACGTGCTACTTGCTTCTTCTTGGAAATTTCCGATGATTCCGGGGAATTATGATGTGATGGGTGTGGTGTATTGATAGATATGAATGTGAATGATATGATGGGCTTTTTTCTATGAGAGTTGGGATTTGTTCTTGTGTTTGTTGATGTAGGTAGGTAAACTTGGCGGTGGGGTCATCTATTTAATTCTACTGAGTGAGTGAAGAACTGAAATAGAAAGTAGGTTTCTCTCGGAGAGAAGTCCTGTGAGGATATATCACGTGATATATCTTCGACGATGGTACACTGCCAGATCTACCTAGGTATCTAATGATACACTTCATGACCCCAGCGGATTGTCAAATTATATTTAGTGTTTCAAGGCTATTCATGTTAATGATGAATACCGAATACACTACTATTGAAGATATAACATCTCTCACGATACTTTCATTGGTACAGTACCCAAACACAACTCTTGCCTGGAGACTAACTTATATTTCCATGACCACACATGTTTCATAAATAATAAATACTCCTCCTCTAATCCCTTTTTTTTTTTTTTCATCTATTCGGAGATGTACACTTGTATAGGTGTCGATTGCTAGTCGCTACATTATATCTACTCAAATCGACAACAGTATGCCCAAGTATTTTTTGTTCATGTGGACTTGTATCATATATATCGAAACATATGTATGAGATGGTAAGTATGAGGTGAGGGTATGTGTGTGTGTGTGTGTGTGTGTGTTTTATGCATATCAATAAGAAACGAGATGAAACAGTGAGGTGAAGTGGTAGATTTTAGAATATAAAGAGAAAGAGGGTTACTCGATCAGTATTCACACTTCCCGCACCACAATGTAATCTTACATCCCATCTCGCACACCTACCCAGGAATTCCACATGCACCCTCACATCCCATTCTAAATCCCCACCAATGAGCTTACCCATCCCCAGAAAAACTACTCTGAGAGTTGTATTGTAAACTGTCTTAACAATATTTATCCTCTTGCGATTGCGAAAAAAAACCTAGGTACATATCATAGGAATATGAGGTTATCTTCATAGTTGTTAGAAAGGCTCGCATATATATCGCAGTTCGCTTTTACTTAGTATTGTTTGAGTTTTGGGTCTGCATATATCTGATTCTGCAGGCGATGCGAATATAGAGTGGGATTGGGATTAGGTTTGGGGTTGGGTTTGGGAGGATTTTATCGTTAGCGTAGTGGTATTTATTACATATATTTAGGTGGCTTGGTAGGTTGGTAGGTTGGTAGGCAGGCTATGAAACTTCGTTTATCAATCGTAAGAATATGGATATAAGAGATAAAAGATTCAGCAGCGTTTGCGAAATGGAATTGTGAGTTATGAATACCTACCTAGGTATTGTATTCATAATCGTGGTTTGGGTTTGGGTTTGGGTTTGTTGATGTAAGATCTATAAGCCAGAGCTCTCCCTTCACAAATCGTGTATCCTTCTACCGGTATCTCTATTCGAGATTTTCCGAATATCTATCCCCCTGGAACTTCATTAACAATCCTTCATAATAATATTTCCTAAACACGGAAAATCTTAAACGTATTCTAGGATGGTGTCTTTATCTTCTTGTATCTGTATCTGTATTTGTACCTAGATATTGTTGAGATGAGGAGTTGTGATTGATATAACGGCTGCGTATTACCAAGTCTAAGCGAGCTGTAATGTGTTTCTCTTCCGAGAATCTTCTATGAATCTAAGGGGGTAGTAATTGTTCAGGCGGGGGATGAACTGCACGGTGGTTGTGTGGATCTTGGTAGGTGGGTAGAGAGATGTAGTATGGGGTTGTATAGTATGGGGGTGTATTCTCGAGTGGATTTGATGTAAGTACCTAGGTATAGTTAGTTATTGTTTGGAGAATTAAATGTGCATGTAATGTATAGAAGTTGCATACGCATATGTGCATCTGAATCTAAATCTAAATCGCATCTTGAGAGGTAATTTGAGTCTGAAGGAGGGGCGTGGGGTGGGGGATAACGAGCTGTTTATGTTTATAAGCTAAGGTATCTAGTATGTATATATATCAATATAACACTACATACAGCAGACAAGCTTAGATGACCCTCATATATAGCGATATATTCCATTCCATTTTTTCTGCGCTTTATATACATCTTGGGATGAGTTGAAGAGGGAAAATGGTAATGAGATAGGTAGATATAGTTTGAGTGCTTGTTGCGCTTCATTAGGAGGTGCATCTACTACTGAGACTATTAATAGATATAGATGTATATAAAGTAGTTTATGTAAAATTTTATTGTGTTTGAAAATTAGATATTCTGTGATGAGTGAGTAATCTCATGGATCTTTGGAAATTGGAAGGGTTTGTTCAGGAGGTGTACATTTGGAAGCTTCTAGTATCTATTCTCTTTATTGATTAGATCAATTCGAATTCGAATAAAAATGGTAGATAGTTGAGAGAAGGAAAGAAAGGAAGATGATTTCTCGCAAATATACAAGTATACAAGCATTTTAACCTTTCAAGACATCTTCTAGATTCCTATAAAATGATTTAGTATCTTCTCAACTATCTACATCTATATCTATATCTAACCCCTCCACCGCAACATCGCAACTCCTTTCTCCTCCCACGCCATGGAAAAAACACGCATCACACCTTCATCCCTGGAGACAGGTGGGAAAATATAGGGAAAGAAACACACATATACACAGAGGGAGAGGGAGAGAGAATACAATTAGAGGTACAAAAACCTAGAAGCGAGAATATATCATGCACGAGCAAAAGTATTAGCAAAAACTATCCAGAACTGCTGATTATGTCATATTATGCTATAATCTACATGACTATATACTAAGCCATTCATTCTTAACCTAGCTGATACCCCCGAAACTTTTTATGATATCTATCTTTGTAATGAATAACACTACATTATATAAAACAATCCTCAACTCATCTTTCACATCACCTTAAAGATGCAATATCAAACCACCGTCTGAGATCACCTCCCAACCCACCGAAACAACATTTCACATAATACACAACACAATTTGTACACGATACCAATTCCAGCCATCTCCTTACTCATTTACTCTATTTACTCTCAGTATAAATGCACCATCATCTAGACTAAGAATAAGAATAACTAGTTATTGGAATCATCTCGATAATAATAATAATTATCCCGTTTGTTTTCATAATGAGTATCCGGTGTGGATTGATATTGTATATAATTGATTTTAGGTTTTTAAATTATAGAAGCTACCCATATCTATGCAATACGTGCATGTACTAAGGAGTCAGCGCTTACATATATATATATATATTATATATTCACTCATGTTGCAATAATAACGTCAAAGTCTAGCGTCTAGATCTCTGATATCTGGATCACGAATAGGAATGGGATTCAATGTAAAGTTAGGGTTGTTTAAGCATTAAGAGGTTATGATCTTGAGAAATTAAGAAAATAAAAGGGATTTTGAAGTGGTGAAATTGGTTTGAGTAGGTAGTGAAAGTATGGTCTAGTAAACAGTTGAGTTGTGGTTAGATTTGAGATTATGTTTAGATAGGTACTGGAAGTATATGAGCTTGTTCAACACTTCGTAGATGGGAAGGAAATGAGCTAAAAGGAGAAGAGTATAACACCAATTGATGCAAAGACAAGATCTTAGTTGAAAACCGTGCATGAATCAATATCAAATATTAAAGATTATAAATTAGACTACATTATAAATACACCACCCAGCAATCCCACCTAACCAACTAACTTATCATAAATCGTTCTTCCTACCTCACCACATAAAATCCATTGACACCCACCCCCGTTTCCCTCAACCTATCAACCTCCATTCTCAGCCCCATCTTATGCAAAGGTACTCTATCCAACTCCTTCTGCGTCCTCAACCTGTCATCCGCATATCCTGTCGTAGCTCTCTCCAACAATCCTCTGCCTTGCCCTTCCCCCGCTCCCGGTGCAAAAACCGTTTGATCAAGTATTGTCTGCGCAAAAACAATATCATTAAGTGAAGCGACCAATTCCTCTTCCATCTCATTTGCAGATACAGGATGCGCATCTGGACGTATGAATCCCATAACTTTGATTTCCAAATTCTTCATATTGTAGGCTTGAGGTTCGAAGCAATCGGATATAAAATGGATTTTGAATATTCTTTTGCTGGCTTCGATAATTGTCGCTTTGTGAAGATTTGATGCTTGCATTGGTAACGAGGATATTACGGTTTGAGACCAGATACCTGTATCGAGACGTGGTGCTCCTTTATCAGGACGTCGTCGAATCCATGCGAAATAATGGCCTCGGAGTTGATGAGATATATGTTCAGTATTTCCAGACTGAGCCATGGTAGGCATGCTGAAATAATCTTCTTCTTTGATTTGAATCTCTGATCGTGCTATGAAACAGATTGGATAAGGAGCTCTTGGTCCCGACTCATCATCTCCACTTCCAGCTTGATTATATGAGAAACTTCTCACTCCCTTATATTGAATATTTCCATTTGTGATGGTCGATTTCACCATTTCCTCTGTTCCGCTTTTTCCATAAAGTGCCACGGCTGCTTCCTTCCGGGTTTTAGAAGGCATGAAAGGTTGAGCAACTTTCATTGCAGTAGATGTAACTGGAGAAACCAATCCTCCAACTGTCTTGTTGGCATAAACAGTCATAGCCATAGCCCCAAGTTCTAATGGTAAGGTACTCAAACTCGCATCTCTTATTGAAGAAGGACTTGCTGAAGCAGAAAGAATACGAAAAACCGGACTTGGACACAACACCTTCTTCTTCTCGCCTTGACAAAGTACAAGGTGGAAATAGCCATCGCTTGCTTCGACTGGTATGCGGACTACGAGAGTCTCGCGCAATATATGCTTCGGATATTTTGTTTTCTTATAAAACTTTTTAATATCTCGTTGCCAGGCTCGCTCATCACTTTCTTTCAGTTGCTCTGCTGAGATAGGAATTGTCGGTGTGATATTAATCCAACCACTATTATTTCCTACAAAAGCTTTCAGACGCATCCCAGTATTTCCAGACTATCCTTTGTCTTGAAGCCATACCTGCCGATCTGGCGGTAAAGGTGCATCTGAAAAGATTGAAACCGTAAGAGTTGTAGAACAGCCTTGATAGAATACTAGACCGTGTGAATGTCGTACAATAGAAAAGTGTTTTGTGCTTGCTGATGGATGAGATATGAGTCCTCCCGCAAAATGTCGTGCTTCTTGCAATGCTTTTGAGACGTAGGATGTGGATGGAGTGAATGATTGTTCTGATAATGTTTCATTCGCGATTTTGGGAACATCATTGACGGCTGGTAAATTTAAAGGGGCTGCCGGGGCAGAAATTGTTCTTTCAATGTTTGTACCCGTTTGGGTGATTTGAAGGGTCTCAAAACCGGCGGGTTGAATAGGAACTGTCCGCGATTGCGACACTAAAGTTTGAGCTGCGTTGTTGTTACTACATTTCTCCGCTTTACCATCTACTGATAGATTTCGACCATACTTTATCGAATCATAAACATCGTTTCCCGAGGGCGTCGCGGTATTCCATTGGGGTGTTACGGGCTTGCGCTGGATTCGAGAGGGGTTCGCACCGTCGTAAGGCCGTAATGGCCTCGGGGTCTCACTATATGCTGGTGGGGGCGAATAATAATCCATTTGAATTTGTTTGTTAATTGACCAT
This sequence comes from Botryotinia narcissicola, assembly GCA_004786225.1. Taxonomy (NCBI): domain Eukaryota; kingdom Fungi; phylum Ascomycota; class Leotiomycetes; order Helotiales; family Sclerotiniaceae; genus Botryotinia; species Botryotinia narcissicola. Next base: position 64,937 of record PQXJ01000142.1, on the reverse strand, counting down.
CACTTTCCGTGTTGTCAAACCGCTGATTTGAGTCCCCATTTCATTAAAATGAGTCGTTGCAGTATCATAACGGCCAAGATTGATGACTGTCGGAAATGTTTCAGTAATCTCGGTCAAAGCGTTAGTCATTATCTTGGAAGATATTGGCAGTGAAATCTGGTGAATTCGCTCGTTATCATATGAGCCATTATATTCACTTCCAGAAACCTCATGTAGGTATGAATGAATCTTTTGATACCTTTTAAGGTGGTTCAGCCTTATTAATATATGGCTTGCCTTGCGCTCAAAAGATGTTTCGTGCATGCAAGCTTATTTTCCCCACCAAATCCACTTTGAACGTGCCTCAGTGCTTCTCACGCAAGGGACGAACGATAAGTTGCATACCAAGCTCCCAAGTAAATTACCTTGTAAACCTTTTGGCATCTTTGAATATTCTAATTCGAATTCACCAGTGAACCACTTTCGATGTTCCAATTTAGATTTAAAAATCAAATTCCTCTAATATTCATTTCAAAACGAACAATCAAGTTCTCCTGATATTCTCAAAGTTCAAATTCAAATTAGACAATCAAGCTCCTCGAGTAACACAATTCAAATGTGATATTCAAATGCCTGGGATATCATTTTGGCGTGCGATTCATTCATGTGGAGCCCTTCACCAGACCCAAAATAAGCGAAACACCGAAATCAGATTTAGATTTTTTCGTATTTGTAAAAAGTGATGGAATAATTTTCATAACCTGTGTTTGTAGTATACATACATTTGCCTCTGTTCTTCATACGTCTCGAATTTGATACGATCCGAATGAGAAATCAAATTTAGAGTGAATATCAAAGATGACGCACTCGAAAGGCACTCAGTGTATCAGCATTTCTCATGCCTCTAACGACCCTTCACTAAAGTTTTAGATGTGTAGCCGAATTGCCTAGGGGCTGCTGATTCTTTCCACCTGATTATATATTGAAATAGTTGTCGAAACACTCGTCAAACAAGAGCAGGCCGAATGGTCCAGTGGTAGGATTGTTGTTTCGGGATATTCTCCCCACGTCTATTCGTGATAGTATATGACAGATCCCGGGTTCGAACCCCGGTTCGGCCCTCCATTTTTGTTCCCATGTGAAGATTTTTTTCTTGAGTCTTCTGGTTGGAACTACCTACTGACATTCGAAGTTTGACATTTTTCTTGTGGCTTGGTGGGGTACACGAACGAATGACTAATGATGCCTACCTAAATAAGAGTTCTCAAGGGGTTGCAGATGCGATCTATGCACATTAGAAAAAACATCGAATGCCATTTAACCTTCATTTTCTTTCGTGGCTCTACCTGAAAATTCGATTGACACAGGTCTGGTAAGACTGGTAAAAGTTACCTGTCTGACCAATGTCTTGATCTGGAAACTGAAAAATAGCGAATATACGCGGGAAACCGAAATTTTAAAGGGAAGAGAGAGAGAAGAGACGGGGTCTTTCCTTAAGAGCTCTTCGGAAATGGGGAGTAATTTCTCCCTCGCTTCCCCAGTAGAAAACTCATTCTGCGAAGGTATTTATGTACACAAACACAAACTGTTCCTAGCCAATGAAGGCGGTGGAATACAAATTATTTCATGCACCTGCGTAGATACTACTCTCGGATATTATCCAAAGCCTTTCATAGGTTTTAGTTTAGACATACTTGAACATCGCGATATTGATAAAAATTCACAAATTGAAGTTCTAAAGGTTCTATGGCCCTCTATAGCTTTAGTAATCGAAAGCCTGAAGCATGGCTTATAAAAAGAAAAAGAAACAAGCGTTCTAGGTTCTAATGCTTGAGAGGGGCATTATTTAAGAGATATCGGGATTTTGGCAGTTGTTGGGGTAAGCGTTCCATTGCCATTTCAGACGCTCCCAATTTATTGTCTACATTTGAACTCGCTGTCAATGTCATTTTTATGTCAATCATTTCGAGGCCTCAAATCCTTCTGATAGATCAGAATAGATAACTGAGCTAAAGGACCTGATTGGGCGACGACAATTAGACAAACTCACAACAGTATTCAGAGCTTGGCTCCCTGGGGATTGGAATAGCTACCCATATCTCATTGACCTCATCTTCCTGTAAGTTAGTCACAAGCAATGTGATACCGATTCCGAGATTGCTACTGTGAGGGAATCGGTTGCGGCATTTCACACTCCTGACTTGTTCCTTCCTATCTGAAATCTTTAGCAATTTCGTTAATACATAGTAAGATTATATATATAGACTTAGGGAATCACTCTATGAGTAATTGGGGGCCAGACAATTCCACGAGTGATGAGACACTTCTGGATTGATCTTGCTACAATGGAAAAAGATAATTGTTCAGCAGTGATGAATGATTTTCAGTTAGTAGATCATTTCGATTACTCGATCTTTGTTGAATGTCTGGATTCATTGAGAACAATAATACCCAGGTAGTATCGTAGTATCTCACATATTTTCGAAGATTCGAAGTCGGATGAATTTGATTCGGATTCATTGCAGCCGAACTTTTTGATAAATTTTTGGAGGCTACAGGCTAGAGTCTAGTTCGGAAGGCATATATCTCTGTATTCATTCTGATAATATGCAAGTAGGTACAGCCTGTCTATCACAGTCTAAAGACCTGATTTATAATGCATGGGTTGTTATTCAAAATGAGTACGGGTTTTTATAATAACGTTCTCTACAATCCATAATTGATTCCAAAACCCAAATGACCGACTTTCCTTCTGCTCAGAAATGAAGTCATCGAAGTATTCGACCTTCAAGCCTGGTTATCTGGTAAAATCTAGTCAAAGAAGGCGAACTAGTAGTACACTTCAAGCTTTCGGGTCTCGGAACGAGACGAATAAATGCCAGTCTACTTGCTCTAAGTCCGATAGGTCTAAAGGACGTAAGTAATGTAGTAAGTAGAGTAATCTATATTGCATGAGAAAGTGGCGCATTTATTCATTAAATCCTACAAAAGTAGGAATTATGTGATTATTAACTTCGCCAGTATAAAGATTGACATCAAGATTAAAAACAATGGCGGCTTTTGCGCAGATAGTAAAACAATTGCATAAAGATTGCAATCAACTCATATTAGAAGGATAACTAGCAAATGTACAGGTGTCATATAGACAGGTATCAATTCATAAAAACTGTTGCTCTCAAAACACTCAATAGGTGTAACCTTCGCTTCCAAACTCCTAAATCTTTCCTTCCCGAAGATACCCACCAAATTAACTCCCAATACAAATTCTCTACTCATCACTTTCCTCAACAGGTCCACCCATACTTGCAGGTTTCTCCGTAAGTGCTCTCGTGATTCGTGCGTAAAATCTAGCAGCTTGTGGTCTTGGAAATTCTATCTCATCTACAAGATAGTCTGGTAATAAATCCAATAATGGTTTATCTCTGCTTGGATCCAAAAGTGGCGTATATCGACAATCTGGATCACCGTCTGCTATTTTCTCGCTCTCAACACCTAATTTGAAGTGAAGAGCTATTATTAAAGTCAGTATAGAGTCAATATATCAGCAAGACATAGGGCTACTTACTACCATTACGACCTGTCTGTATACAATCAAAGACATCTTCTTCGGTTTCTTGTTTGACACCACGTATAATTAGTCCGGTCAAATCACTGTATAGATCTTCTTTCAATTGAGCGGCTTGAGCGGCTTGAGCTGCTTCTTGACTTCCAATAATTCGCATACCACCATTGGCCTTGATAGCACTGCCTGGAATCTTGTTATTTGCGCTTTCGTATGATGCTGTTATTTTACGATTTGCTGCAAGCTTGGTAGATAATGTCTTGTTTTCCACCTGTGCTTCTGATAATGCCAATTCCAATTGATGGATCTGAGCTTGTAGATTCGTAACTAATGCGTCTTGCGATTCAATCGTTTTCTTGAGACTTCGAGTTTCTTTTGCTAAAGAAGTTTGAGTTGCTAGATTGGCTTTCAAGGAAGCGATAAGCTCATTCGATGCTACTTAAGGTTAGTGCCTGACCCTATTGGCTAATTTTAGAGTTTCATACCCTTTGTTTTTTCCTCCGCTGCCTTTTTGTATCGATCAAAAGTTTCCTCTGCCTCCTTGACCCCGACCTCTCGAAGATCTTGATATTTTACCTCCACATGCTCAAGTTTCTTTGAAAGTTCGCCAAGCCTGCGTCTGACAGCTGGCTCATTCCTCTCTGTATCTGAAGCACTGCCAGCTCGGTGCTGCGGAACGGACATCTGTCGTCGCCGTGAGTCGTTTTGCGGGCGAGATCCTTTCCTTTTCACCTCAGGTATGCTATCTTCTTGTTCCAATTCTTCGACGTCTTCATCCATTTCCATTTCCGTTTCTGGTGCTTGAGTTTCTTGAATAACCTTTTCAAGTGACTCTTGTTCTACAACAGGCTCCTCTTGTACCTTTGCTTTGCCCTTTCTTCCAGGCTTACCCTTTTTGCCCACGGGTGCTACGATTTCTTCTGCGATTTCTGGTTCGGGAACCACCGCTTTAGTGGCTCTACCTCGAGGCGCAGTTAATTTTTTCGTAGCTTTTGCTTCAAATTCCTTTGGCGCAGTAACCTCACCATCTAGTTCATCACCCGAGACTACATCCTCCATGGTGACGTCTTCTGTCTCATCAATTTGCTCTGCCTCCTTCCCAGTGTCTTTCTGTCGATTGATTTTGGCCGCCTGAACATTCTTTCTTCCTCTTTTCGCCGGGGGGGATGATTCTGGTGTTGGCTTCCCTTTGATTCTTCCACTCGCGCGACGCGCCGGTGATTTTATTTTTGTAACTTTTGATGGAGCAGTCTTAGGTCTCCCTCGTACTTTCTTCGCAGCTGTATTGTCCTTCAATTGTTGTTTCGACATTGTGCGCTCTATCAAGTGGTCATCCTCTGAGTCTGATCCTATCAGTCCTTCAAGTGTTGAGTTCTTGAACTTCGACATTTAATGTAAATAATGCGCTTGGTATGCGACGCGAGATTGAACGAGTAACGCGATTTTAGCGGTGAGGCTGTATAATTGTTGAAATCGTCTCAAGTTGGCAGAGTTAGATTCGCTGGTATGATCTGATTTGCGACAGTAGAAAACTCAGAAGAGTAGATTTAGTAAGTGCAAATGCTGAGGCAACGGCGTGGCTCCATTCAAAATCGAGGGGAAACCTCTTGCCAAAGTAAACAATGTTAGACGAGTGGCTTCTGTGGCTCATCGGAGTTTATCTTTGCAGATCCGTGAACAGAGCACGTGTCAAAGCCTTTCAATTTTTTTCAGCCACTTTAGACACCGAACGAACGCCACAGCACAATCAAACCGCCGCGATCTCGAGTCAGCTATTCAGTTCTTAGACGGACGACTACAAAATCGCGTTTCTAGTCTAATTCGTTTTTAAAACCCCCTTTTCGAACAATCGGAAAGCTGTGATTAGGTGGCCTTTACTGTCTCTAAGCTTTGCGCATCATGATGGGGGATGGTAACAGTAGAAAGTATGGCCTCTTACAAGATCTATTATTGATCGTTGTTTCTGTGAGTATTCCAGGAAAACCTTCTCAATTTGCTTTACAATGACTAATCTGATTGACGTTCATAGACTGCCTCTTTTTATTACGTCGCAAAGAGTCTAATACCGGCTCTACCTTTTCAGAACGATGCTGAGAAGGAACAACACGAAGAAGCAAGATTAAAAGCCGCAGCGAACCTGCGAAGATTAAACAGAAGGGGTAGTGATGATGAATCAGATTCAGAGGAAACAGTCTCGGGGAGAGGAAAGTCTCGTCGTCCTCGCAAAGAGGACTTGATCCTAGATCAATATGAAAACCAGATTGCCATGGAAGTTGTAGCTCCAGAGGACATTCCTGTCGGTTTTGATGGTTAGTGCTCTGTATTAAAAAGCGATACCAAGGTGCTAATTTTATGCAGACATTGGTGGTCTGGACGATATTATCGAAGAATTGAAAGAATCCGTTATATACCCTCTTACGATGCCTCATTTATACTCGCATTCATCCCCTCTTTTATCTGCACCTTCTGGTGTACTATTATATGGTCCTCCAGGATGCGGCAAAACTATGTTGGCAAAGGCTTTGGCGCATGAAAGTGGAGCTTGTTTTATCAACCTACATATCTCGACTCTGACAGAAAAGTGGTATGGTGATTCAAATAAGCTGGTTCGCGCAGTATTTTCTTTGGCCAGAAAGCTGCAACCCAGTATCGTGTTCATCGATGAAATAGATGCAGTATTGGGACAAAGACGAAGTGGTGAACATGAAGCCAGTGGTATGGTCAAAGCAGAGTGAGTAAAATTATGCGGATCTTTCATAATTCTAGCTAACGATTCAGATTTATGACACTCTGGGATGGTCTCACTTCATCGAATAAGAGCGGATTACCAGCTAGAATTATGATTCTCGGTGCTACAAATCGAATTCAAGATATTGACGAGGCAATCTTACGTAGAATGCCCAAGAAGTTTCTTGTTTCGTTACCCTCGAACTCCCAAAGAAGACGTATCTTGAATTTGATCCTCAAAGATACAAGGACAGATCCAGATAACTTCGATATTGAATATCTTACAAGAGTTATGGCTGGTATGTCAGGAAGTGATATCAAGGAGGCATGTAGAGATGCAGCTATGGTTCCAGTTCGAGAATTTATCAGAGAACAGAGGGAAAGAGGCATGTCCATGAGTGGCGTTGACCATTCGAATGTTCGCGGTGTACGGACAGAGGATTTCTTTGGTAGAAAAGGGGGCGGCCAAATTATCAAGGACAATCATGCACGACACATTGCTGCGGAAACTACATCAACAACAAGAGGCACGACGACTTCTAGTGATGGTTATGAAGATGTTGAAGAGAGCGTTGCTGAATCAATGGATTAACGAATTTATCACGTATAGCTGGTCATTTGAGTACAATCGCGTTGTAATATACTAGGTAGTTATGCACGGCGTTTGGGGGTTTGTAATGATATAGAAACAAAGAAAGGAAAACTTCCTTTCTTTCCATGATTCCATGAAAATATATTTCATGATCTAAATTACCGAGCTTCACCAATTCTTACCTTTACGGATTAACATCATCTACCTTTTGAGCCGCGTCGAAATGATACTAATTCTTCACTTCGCTCGTTCACCTACTATTCATTATTTTTTTCATCACACCCCTCTACGTGAATGCTTACAGTCATCCCTTTCTTGAGGCGAATCGTGATAAGTGAGCACGTCATTTTTAGCGTCAAACAACCCCACATCTTCAGAGTCAGAGTCCGATTTACGGCGCTACGGAATCTTCCCTACAAAGTTATATCTGGGGAACCAAATTTCTGAGTCTTACAAACGAATTCAATACTTTCTCATATACTCTCACATACTATAATCATTTGTTCAACTTATAAGAGTTTGATATATTATACCAGCCTTCAATCTCAATTCCAAGCTTGATTCATCATCTTTTATCCTTTTGTATCATTGCTGCTTCAATTGGAATTTCCCCGCTTCTGCAATCTCACACGACCTTGAAACACAATACCAACATCAATATGTCTTCACCATCGGGCTCCTCACAAGCATCCGGAGCTGGCAAAGCCAATGGCGCCCTCAACAAAGCCTTCCCGCACATTGACCTGGATGGTCATAACCTTCCTCCCTCTCCTGCACCATCCAGTCCTCACAATGGCAGAAGATATGCCTTGGCCACCGAATTGGTCTATACTGAGACCAAGGATCAATATGGAGCTTCAAGTATGCCGATATATCAATCTGCCACATTCAAACAAAACTTGGCTGGTGGTGGATCAGAATACGATTATACACGTTCCGGAAATCCTACAAGAACACATCTGGAACGACATCTCGCGAAGATTATGAACGCTAACCGTGCCCTCGTCGTTGGTTCTGGCATGGGAGCATTGGATGTTATTACACGAATTTTACGACCTGGAGACGAAGTCATTACAGGAGACGATTTATATGGAGGTACCAATCGATTGTTGACATACTTGGCTGCGAATACTGGCATAATCGTACACCACGTCGATACGACTACTCCCGATAAAGTCAAAGCAGTTCTGGGTCCTAAAACAGCTATGGTTTTGCTCGAGACACCAACCAATCCTTTGATAAAGATTGTCGATATTGCAACAATTGCAAGGACAGCACACGAGTTGAATGAGAAAGCTTTAGTTGTCGTTGACAATACTATGCTTTCTCCTATGCTATGCAATCCCTTGGATCTCGGTGCAGATATAGTCTATGAGTCAGGCACAAAATACCTCTCTGGGCATCACGATATCATGGCCGGTGTTCTAGCTTTCAATGACCCCGCTATTGGAGATAAAATGTACTTCACAATTAATTCTACTGGTTGCGGGCTCTCACCAAACGATTCATTCTTACTTATGAGAGGAATAAAGACTCTGTCAATTCGTATGGAACGACAACAAACAAATGCCCAAGCAATTGCTGAATTTCTTGAAACTCATGGTTTCCGTGTAAGATACCCTGGCTTGAAATCCCATCCTCAATATGATCTTCACTGGTCTATGGCTCGTGGAGCTGGAGCTGTGTTATCTTTCGAAACAGGTGATGTTGCTCTTTCTGAGAGAATTGTTGAGGCAGCAAAGTTATGGGGTATTAGTGTCAGTTTTGGTTGTGTGAACAGTCTGATCAGTATGCCATGCCAAATGAGTCATGCCAGTATCGATGCAAAGACCAGAAAGGAAAGACAGATGCCAGAAGACATCATTAGATTGTGTGTTGGAATTGAGGACGTGAATGATTTAATTGATGATTTGAGCCGAGCTGTAAGTACACATCGAAAAAGGCCTACATAATAATGCTAACTCTACCCAGCTCGTTCAAGCAGGTGCTGTGAAGGTGACTCTCGATGGATTCCATGCTGTAGATACAGCTCAAGTTATTGCCGAGGTACCAATAGCTGAATCAGATGCTGCTGCAGCTCCATTGTAATGAATGATTTAATGTACATTGCCAAGGCGTTCACGGAGTTGTGGGATGATTTTGATACTCAACTAGCAAATGTTTTGAGGTTACCAAAATGAAAAGGAGCTAGATATCTAGATACACCGCCATAAATGAGGAATAATTGATCAATCAGATCAGGGTTCCGTGTAACTTTGAGACAAGCGCCTCAAGCTTCAACAAAAAGTGATTAGTGATCCACAAAGTATCATACATCCATGGTCCTGATATCGGGACTTTACTGTGATGCAAGGTGGAGGTGGCTCGTTGTGTATCAATATGCCACAAATAGTAATTTCCCAGCTGGAATGTTTCCGACCCTTCAACAATTGATTTCTATTTAACATCTCACATCCATATGCTTTCTTACCGAGTTTGGCTTTGTCTATGAAGGAAGATCTCGTGTCAGATTCGAGGACTCAATGTTTTTCGTATCTGGCTACGAAGAGCATCCTCTTTAACGTCATATTGCTTTCATGTACGACTACCATGGCCAAATTAGGCTTTTTGGCTATGCTTTTACAAATCATCCAAGTTAATGCAATTCCTTGGGAGGCAGCTTCTTCAACATCTATTGCAAATCAGACTACGTCTTGGCTACCGATTCAGACACCAAAGCCTTCTTTGATTACAGTGTCGTTTCCCAGTGCCGATCATACCTACGAGTCACCAAATATCTGTGGATGGGTAGATCACAACCCTGGTTTGTACCGAATACTCATGAATCTTGTACAACGATGTTAAGCAAAATTAGATAATTCATATACATGTGGGGGTTCCGCAACCTGCTTTTGGGATTCTTCACTTAAATTAGTGGGATGTGGACATACGAAGTCGATGGATTATTTCACCTCTTGCATTCCCTACAAGTCACTTAGTTATTGTTATAGCTCTTGCTTTGCTAATCCGAGTGTTGTTCGTTGGTATGTTTTGCTGCGATTCTTTCCGGACCTATTCTGATACTTTGTAAAGTGGCTCCGATGTTCCCTACTGCGCAACTCCTCGTTTCGGGCCCGAAGGAAATTATTCAATCCTTGCATGTCAGGGACATAAACCATATGGAAGATCAGATATAAATTTGGTGTACAAAGGACAAACAACAGTCGGTCATCTTCCAAGATATCTTGGTGCAGACGGTATCGTTACATATGCTACGCATACACCGACAATGCCATCATTAACCTCACCAAGCACCGGAAATCGTTCATCCTTGGGATTCGATGGCGTACCAGTACAAGTATCAAGCACATTTCTCCAAAAGTCATCATCCACTTGTCATTCCAAGGCCTATCATAACGGAATCAGTGATATGAGTGCCGTCCCCGAAGCAGCTATTGTAGCAGGGACTATAGTAGGGAGTTTGGCGGTTATATGTGCAGTAGCTGGCTTCATTTTTTTTCTTGTTTATAAATATAGGAGACGGATGCCTACTGCTAATATGCAGGCGGATCTTGATATGATGCCTCTAGAAGAATTGGTGGGGAGGAAAACTAGTAATGGTCGGCTATGCGGACCAGCGCCTCGTGGGTCGTTAACATCGCGAAGGTTTTAGCTGGTGGAATGATTTATCGGTCGATATATGAGATAAAATAGTGTCTTTAGGAAATAATAACTCTACATAGATTTGAAGTGATACTATTCAAATTTACTGTTGGCCTATAGATCGTTCAATGGACTGTTGAAGGCCACTGAAACTACCGAGTAATTGACATTGGGGGGCTAAGTCAATCGGGCGAAATGTTTGTTGAGCAAGGCCTCCTTTCTGATATATACAACAAGATCTGAGCGAAAGTAACTTCCTGTCCCATCGCAAGAGAATGTTCGGAAAACGATTCGAAGCCATTTTCCAGAAGAAATATAATTCTGCAGTCAAAATCCGAAGACTCTTGACTAAATACCCTCTTTTACATCTGAGTTTCTTAACAGGAGTTTATTTAACTATAATTCTTGATCAGATCAGCTCACTTTTCTGCCACCATTGCAGCCGGTGCCTGTAAATGATGTGAAATGATTTGTGGGAATATGCTAGTATCACAGACTCTCAAACCTTTTACACCATGGACCTTCAATTGATCATCTACTACTCCGGGAAACTCAACATCATCCACAGGAGCCATTCTGCAGCTAGAAGAATAGTGATATATTGTTCTGATCCTACGCCTTATTAATTTATCGATTTCTTCATCATTGTTATTCTTCGCATCTTTGGCCTGTTCATCTTCTGTAAAAGTAATATTTTCTTGTAGCGGGAATCCGGAAGCCCTCATAGTCTCTGCAAGTTTCAAGGAAAGTCGTACAGAGGCTCGGGCAACGATATAGTCTTCAGAATTAGATAGAATGCCAAAATCGACTTTGGGTCTTTGGTGTGGATCTGAAGATGCAAGACGAACGGTCCCACGAGATTTTGGTTTCGCGAGGGTGGCCAAGATAGAGAACATGCCCATTTTGGAAAACAAACGTTGGTGCTCCTCTAAATCATCCATAGCGGTAACAGCAAGAGGCATGAGCTCAATGTCTGGAATCAGATCCTGAATCCGACTACTTTCTGTGGCAAGCTTTTCATTGTCAATTCCAGTATAGTCTTGGTTGAGTACCGTAGATCGAACGAATAGAGTTATATTATTTATGGGCATGCTGAGAATGCCGGAACGGAAAAATATATATTTGAAGAATTCCAGTACGCCTAGCATTGGATGAATCACTAGTCTAGTGAGTGATTCCTTGACTGGAACTTTCCATGCAATTGGGATACCGTGATGATCACTCTACTGAAATGTCAGCATGATTGATCCTCTTGTCGGGCATAGAGTTTGGGAGTTCGCTCCATATCAGTCCGGATCCAACACCTGGAAGATCCTTCACAACACTGATTCCATGCTCTTCTAGATGTTTCCGGGGTCCGATACCACTGTTAAATCTCACTGTTAGCACGTCCAACTTTTTGATGAGTGTTCGAAACCTGAAAAATGGTGGCTTACTTTAACATTAAAACTTGGGGTGAGCCCAGAGCTCCCGAGCAAACAATTACTTCTCTTTTGACCTCAGCCGAGTAGATTTTGTCAGATTGCGAATTGGCAAGTTTGAAGAAGACCATATTGGGACGCGGAACCCCGTCCTCTTTCGAGAAGGCAATTCGTTATAAAATCGTGTTGGTGCAGATTGTCAAATGTTTCTCTCGTTCCAAGGCTGTTTTTCGAGGAAGAAAGGCGTCAAAGGTTGATACTCTCTGTCTCTGCTCATTCACTGTATAGTATACTGTTGTCAGTCCATCAACCAGGGCGTCAGGTGTGTTTGGATCGTCAATCTGAATAAAGCCTAGAGCTTTAGCGGCATTCGAAAAGCTAACGAAAGTCAGCCTTGACGACCCACACAAACGAGAATTAGGCATCTTAGATATCAAGATATACTCACAATTGATACGCATCGAATCCCCAAGTATGAAAAGGGAATGTTCGGGTAAACCATGGACCTACATTGCGATTTGCGCCTAAAGATCCTCGAGTAATTATGGTTTAGAACTACGCACCAGAAGTACCACGATATTTCGACTCTTGTGAGCCCATCACTGTTTCACTTTTCATGAAATAAGGCAATAGCTTTTCATAACTCCAATCCGGTTGACCAATCTGTGCCCAGGAATCGTAGTCTGCAGCAGTGCCACGTGTGTACACCATACTGTTGATTCTAGAGCCTCCCCCCATAACTTCTCCGCAAAATGCCAAGCTTCGGTGATTGTCACAATACTTCATAGGCTCGCATTTCCAGCTCGAGGCACCACCATCAGAGCGTAAAATGTTCGATGAAACAATGGGTATGCGGGACATGAAGTTATCGTTGGCAAGCCCACGCTCAAGAAGCAGGACAGACACATTTGGATCCTCACTCAATCGTGAAGTCAAGACACAACCAGCTGTACCGCCTTTCGATTCGAGAGTATGTGTCAGTCAAGAGTCAGAAAAGCATGGTTAGAAAAAATGAATTGCAAGTGAACAAGTAGAAATACCTCCAATCACAATATAGTCGTAGGCCTGGCCATCGGCACATTCCGGATGTCGCTCTGGATACTTTCGACTAAATGGCCACCAACCACATTCTGAATTATTTCGATATTTAGAAAGGAAGATCCAAAAAACAACTCGGATTATGGACCCAGCTCGGTTCAGGTGCTTTGTATTTCGCACGACTGAAAAATACAGGTTGACAAGAAACTGCAAAACTAGTTTACAAAGATAGAGCTTGGTTCTTGCTGTCGTGGTTGTATTTTCAAAGACATAGCCCGGATCGAAAATGGGGGCTTATTAAGTTTTGTTACTGTGCCGCATTTTCTTGACCCCAGTTTCTAACAGTGCAACAACATATTACCAACTTACGCCACTTTCTCTCATTAGCGTATAAGCTGCAAACATGACTTGAAGGCTGCTTTAAAAGAATCACCTCTCATAACTTTCCATTTTCCGCATCAATAGAGGGGAAAGCTTGTGCTTCGCCTGCCCCTTATTTACCCTAGCAAATACTCCGAATCGTATAGTTCAAGATATGTCATGTGATCATATAATACCAATGAACACGTTGATTCTCGAGTTAGGGCAACCGCATTGTTCTTATGAGGCATATAGAAAGATATTGGTGGAAGTTTGACATTTTTCATACGAGACAGATATATATCTTTATCAAAAAGACATCAATAAGTTAGCTTAGGGGAGTCAAGCCTTAAAATCAAGCCAAGATCTGTAGCATTCGTTTTTGATCGACCGGGTTTCAAGGGGAAGTGGTAATTTCGGTGGCTGTTCACAAGAATATTACCTCGATGGGAAGAGCGACAAGTTTAAATAAAGACTCGGAGTGAGTGGGCGAGAAAGGGATTTTTCACTGAGACATTACATCAGTAATCAAATTGCCAATAGTGCAGATTAACACGTGAAGTCTGCTGCGGATAGTTTTTGGAACTTGCTCTAAAACATTTCGTTTGAGATTACTGCCTAGGATTGTTACAAACTACATAAATCACAACATGTGATCGCAAAGTTGTGATCTTGGTATATGACATATAGCAAGTTGTCAAATTAGGGAAGTTTTATTCTCAATTGTTGTCGGTAATACGGCATCTTCTGTTCATTGTTATTGTCATCACAATCTTTGTGGTAATTACCAGCTTTTGTGTTGTTTTGACGATGACATGTAAGATACTTGCTGACTCGACTAGAGGATCATGGATCTCCAAGGAAGATAGGGGGGATGAGAAAAACTTGACGCAATCTGATACACAACTACTATCACTTATAACGTTCTTATGGCTTTATGGAAGCAGAAGCTGTCTGGATCTTCCTGATAGCGAGATTTTTTTGAGTCATTTCTTGATTGATTTCTCTGATTTGCCTCCTTTTAGGTCTAGAGCGCTTTCGCAATATAAAAGACTAAGTAAGTCCGGATCTCATCAAAGCCTGTTAAGAGAGAACATCCTATTTGGGGTTTCAGGATACTCAGAAGTTTTCTACGTGAGCAACAAAAATCTTTGGAGGTATAGATGTGGACCAGACGTTTATATAAGCTGATCTTGCTACCTATCTATCTTTGATATAGTTGTCGATTTATATCTCATCCATGTATTGATTGCTGTCATCTCTTCAAGAACACATCCTCAATTTGACAAAAGAGAAAATAACACACTGACCGTAACTGTAGAAGGTCAATCCCTACCGAACCTTCCTTGTCATTTCCGAGACAACTCTTCCGCCCTGAATTATCTCTTCGTCATAATCTCTGACAAAGCTCCATGAGTTGAGAGTTATTGCTCTTTGTAGAGATATATTGTCTATGGCGCTTCTTCTTTTGAGCCGATGCAGACATAGTATGAAGAGTGCGCAAGGTGTAACACCACCAGCGGAGGCGAGTCGATGAAGAAGGTATTTGTCAATCAATATTGCGTAACTTTAAGATATCTAGATAGAGATTCAAAAAAACGTTACAGCAGCTCAGGAGAAATTCTATTATGACGTCCAAAGAAAGATATCAAAATTAGTCAAGTGAAGATTGTCAATTCGATATTTCTTTGCAGCATTTCCGGCTTTGCTCAAGTCAATCTAATTGGAGACAGCAAAACTCAAGTGACATTTGATAGTAGCCCACTACTTCTTCAAGATCAACGCTTGCGGTTTCTGCATATTGGCTTCACGTAATTCATTTGACGCAGACAATTTGATGTTCATTGAGATTACATAAGCCAGAATCGCGTAATTCAGGAGACACATCGTTGGCTTTGTTTGCATTAGTTTAGAAATCATGCGTCACTCAAAGAGAGCACATAAATAGACTACTGAGGCGGTCAATGCTTGCATAGAGAGAAATTAAGATGATACATTGAGAAATTTTCGCAAGTTATGAAATGTTGGAGATGTTCACAAAAGTTTAGCATGGGTAGGATGTAATGTGATTCTGTGATAGCGTGAATTGTGAAACTTGCCTTCCCCCCCACCCCTTCTCTACCACTGAGTCTTATTGAGAAACTATAGCCATTTCTCAATTAGTCTTTACGCGAGTTATGTTTCGAAATTCTTAGTTCTCATAATATCGACACAATTTTTTTGTGAGATCCATTAGGAAGTAGCAATGAATCAAGCATCGCGTTGTGATAATCATTTCATATCTGAAGCTTTCGATTTTCTTGTGCTAGTGCACTTTCCATCTTTGTGAGAGTGGTACGTACAGCTACGGCTCTTCCTTGGATTGGGAATAGCCGTCCGACGGCTCATATAACATTGGATTTTGATCAGAAAGTCTAACGCAAACTCCTCGTTCTTTGCGTTCACGTCCACAAGTTTGGTTATTATTGAGCTGCATAAGATTAGTGAATTCGAATGTTATTATATCGAGGGCAAACAGACGAAGTTTGGAACCCTTCGGCAGTCTGTTGTAAATATTTGAAGCATCCGTTGGGTGAAGCGGACATTCGGCTTGGATTGTATCCATCACTTGGTCCATAAGTTCAGGAAGACAGATCTTATCCGCCAGAACATAAACCTCGACCAGACCCCAGAAGCCAGCATCTCGTGGTAGTATACTCGTGTAGACCCAATCTACCAACACGTCGAAAGCTTCATGGCCGTCTTCTCGGAGTACTGCACTATTCGTTTTGCTTTCCGAAAATCCACTATTGAACATCTTATTAAAATAAGGTACTCGTGTGCAAAGAAGTGATTTGTGAACTCGGAACAGCTTCATTTCTTCCCCAACACGGATGTCTACCATCTGGCTTCCCGCTTTTCTAGTTGAACTAAATTAGCAAGATTCTCTTACGCCACAAAGCGTATATACGTTGGTGGAATGTAGAGACATGGTACTCACTTCAAGAACGTCGTTCTGGTCACCAACTTTTTCTTCGAGGGATCTATTTCGTCTTTATTCATAGTTGCTCGGCCTTTTTAGCTTAGCAGACCTTGAGTTTGTTGCAAGAATGGGAAATAAAAGGGTGTCTTCGAATAATCGGTAAAAAGACCCGGCCAATTTTCGATACAAGAATTTGAATAACATAAAATTTATCAATGTACCGTAAAAGGGTGTTTATATATCTCAACGTTCTTCTTCAAATTTGAGAAAAATGATCTAGAGCACATTCGAGATGTTCAGTACCTTGAACATGCGAGAATATTCGTCTATGAAACATGATTCCACAACAGGGTGCATGGTGATGCCTGAAGACAACAAAATTCGGGAGATCCAGAAATACCGTGCCTGAAATTCGGCGGTTACATTTCAGATAGCATCTTTCAACGCGATAATGTAAAGGAAGCAAAATTAGATAAACCTAGCATTTTCATCCCGTATCTAGTTCTTCGAGTCTCCAGATAGTCAATGACAAAATCGTTTTCTGCCTCGAATATTATATTCAGTCTAGGTAATAGTGTATTATAGTAAAGCTGTGGCGTGTATTAGTATATTAATATAGTAGTCAGTATAGTTTGAAACATGGTTATATTATTCTTGTATATATTTATATATTTAAAGATTATTACTAATATTGAAATATCATAATTTATTATAATATATCAGTATATTAGTAGTAATATTGAGTAATTAAATAATATTTAATATCTTTAGTAATATTGAATTTCATATTACATATATATGTATTTCTAAATAAATTAATATTCACTACTAAACTAACCTTTATACTTGTCAAGGTACAGGTAAAGACTTATATTATACCATAAGGGTAGAAGAGCTATGGAAGAGTAAGGCCCTACTTATAAGAAGTAGGGCAAGCTAGTAGTCTATGCCTGAGGCACGAAGGTAAATACAGATCATATAGTTGGCGCCGTGACAATACGAAATACGGGAAATACTATTGCCTCCACTAATTACATCTATGCTTGCTGGCGACCACAGGTCTTCCATATTCTCTTCTTTTTGAGAAAAACGATACAAAAGACAATACAATAGATAGCGACGAAGTTGCGAGTCTTCATATAATCTTCATTACAAGATAATCATATTTTCCCCCGCATAATCTTCATCTGTATAATTGTCTGTTTTCCAAAACATGTCCGTCGCTTCATGCATGAGATCGATCAATATATCGAAGGTCAAAGCATGATCTTCGGGGAAAGATGCCGAGTTAGTTCAAAATTCCATGAAGTCACCACTACTGAACGTCTTTTCGAAGTAAGTGATTATGTTGCACAGTGTTGCTTTATATACTCGAAATTTTTATTTTTCTTCGCCAACGTAAAAGTCGGCCATCTCGATTCCAGTTCTCCTAGATTATACAATAGATTCCGAAAGCTCTTGAAGTATTTAGGCGACGACTAGTATGGGGTGACTTACAGCCGAAAAGTCTTGTTTGTTATTGCCTATAGTGTTGGTTCAGAGTTCGAAATTTTCATATCTGGTCAGCAACTGCATTCTTTACCTAATTAAATATGAAAGCCAGAGTAGTAAGGACACTGCCTCATCCGCTTTCTAATCAAGGTCTTGAAATCATTCTTTGAAAGAAGAAACTTTTTGGAAGTGTTCTTGGTATTGGTGTATGCAATCAAAAAAAACGCGTGAACTATTCTCTGGCCTCAACAACATCCTCGAAATGAGATCTGGAAGAGGATGGTAATCGATAGGCTCACCCATCGTATATTACATGTAAAGGCTTCTAGATTTGAGAAATATACTTTTAGTTTAGAATCAATTACCAATATAAATCGAGGCAATGATGCTAGGATCGTAAGTCATGGCAGCCACTCTCGTTTCCGCCCATTTAAAGATCCATAAATACCGTCCCCACTCTAGAAGGCTGGAAATTCTTCGATTCTCAGCCGCATATTCTTCGTATTCAATGAACAACTGCAGACGATTCCTTCTCCATGAATATGATAAATGCCACCATCACCCGCTGATGGATTGATTAACTTTGGGCTACCAAGGTCTTGATCTCAAACGGCTGTGAGGAAATCGGCAGTTAGATAAGTTTCCTCTCTTATTATATCCACTAATCGGACTAACGGTGTTAGATCGGGCTCCTGATTCAAGGAAAAGGCATAGAGTAAGTCGTTTAATGTATATAATCGAAGTCTTGAGCCAGACAGCGTTTTTATATAAACGTAGGTAGCGTGTTCAATTGTAGTTAAAAATTATCTTCTTTTTGAAACTGTTACATGGGATCCATTGCCTCATTTATGAGGTCTGGCATGCATATTTTATTTATAAGCAGGTACAAACTAATAATGTTCAGTTTGAGCCTGTAGGCTCGTGTGAATCAAGATTCAAAGATCGAAGTGGGTGATACTTAAAATACGACCAATCAAGTAAGACATCGAAAGAACCAACCGCATCTTCAGGAAACTCTGCGGAGTTCCTTGAAGCCTCAGAGAAACCGCCGTTAAACATCTTATTGGAGTAAGGTATTTTAGTACAAAGAACATTCTTGTGCACTCGATAATGCGTACGACTTGAACCATTGTATAGGTCGACCGTCTCGATACCGACGTTGGTATTGAATGTTAGAGTTTTCCAGATGCTGGAAGGGAAATTAAAATCAGCACCGACCTGAAAAATGGACGTAAGTTCGGGTTTCCTTTAGTGTCTGATCTTGCTTCTGACTTAGGATCCATATTGAGTTCAGAGGGCGGGCGAGTAAATATTCTTGTAATTATCGGGGATCAAAATTTCTGCGCGGTTGAGACTTCGAGTCCAATTTACAAGATATCTTGTAATGAGTTTGCCTTTGTTAAATGTAATGTTAAGGCAAGTGAAGAACTTTTTAATACCTAGGTACTACAGATCATGATTTAGATCCGCGTCAGGCAGAATAAGCAGTTAGTATTAGTGAATAGGTTCAATTGATTAGATTTTCAATATATTCTACTGCATAATTTTGATGAATTCATAGTGACTTAGACACATTTCCATTGCTTGAAGGTTGTGAAGATTTGCCCAGAGTCACTAATTGACTTCTTCATTTTGAACTGGATTAATCGTTGTTCATATTCATAACTAATTTAATGCAATATCAAGGACTTCTTAGAAGATATGCCCAAGAGGACTCAATCATCCAATAAAAAACATGTGGCATAAATTGAAATCTTCTCTTTCCTCATATAACCATGATTCGAAAGTATTACGTCTCGAACTTGAAGAGAAAGAGAAAAGGCTGAGTAGACAGTGAAGTTTTATTGGGTAAAGGGATGTTTGTGGATAAAGAAAACAAAAGCATCAACAGTCATAGTGTACAAATCTTTTGGGTTAACATGAATTAGACTAAACTAAATTTCAGGCAAGACTTGGCGTATGATAAAGCCTGAGCCTGATTGACAGATGAATGTAGCTCCCAATGTGAATCATGAGTCCTGAAAACATCAGTGGCTTTATTCCTCTGCTAGAATACAAAAAGTTCGTGAGTCAGTCTCATGGAAATGGATGACTATCATAGTACATGTGATGTGAAAGCCTGTACTCGTTCAAAGAAAGAGATATCATTGCTGTGAATTAAACCGAACCTCCACATAGAAGACTTCTTTATCCCACCGTCATCTTAAAAGAAACCCTCTCATTAAGCTTCGCATTACTACTCAAGTTCTCTTGAACTTATAACAGTCCTCGTCCTTTGTATGGCCGTGGTATTCGCATCTGGTAGCAGGAATCTTTGGATCAATGACTCTCGGATCAGTGGGTGTTCCAACACCGACATGTTTGCGAAGTGCAAGCATAAAGTCAACAAAGAGATCATGGTCGCTTTCCATCGTTTGGGTAAAATGGTCATTGATATTGATCCCCGAATCTTCCAGGGCGTGAAATCTCCAAACCAACACTTGGATAGCATATCGCCGAAGTGCCGATCCTTGTGGAGTGATCTCGTATGCCTTCGTGGCCCAGTCCATGTCAAAGGTTGCATTTTTGACTCTACTACTTTGTCGATAAAGATCCAGGGCACGATCCTCCAACTGAGTGAGACCAAGCTTTTCTGCCAACGCTTAAAAGCGTAGAAAATCCCATCTCTCAGGGCTGCCATTGATCCCAACCTCATAAAATCGAATGTATCCAGAGTATACCCACTCAATAAGTATATCAAAAGACTGAGGACCGTCCTCTGGGAATTTTGCCGAATTCTCTTTCGCTTCTATAAATCCACCATTAAACATTTTGTTGAAGTATGGTATCTTGTTGCACAGGAAAGATTTATGGACTCGAAAAAGAGCTTCCTCGGGGCCTACTATGAGGTCGACCAATTCTGTTTTGCTTTACACTGTTAGTTGGAAGTCTTTTTTGTTGTTGATTGTGGAACATACTTAAGGAATGTGATAGCGGTAACATTATTAATCTTGACAGGGCGTTCAGCTTCGTTTGTGTTTCCCGTAGCAACCGGCTTTTGAATTACAGCACTAGAAAGATCAATTATTTCACTAGATAGATCGATCATTGCATTTCCAAAACTACCGCGAGTACTTTCAAAGCTACCCCGAGCATGGTCATTGCCTCCACCACCCCTACGAGCAGAGCCATGATCACTGCCTCCACGACCCCTACGGGCAGAACCTTTGAAGATATCGCCTCTACCGAAAGGTGATGACATTCTTGGATATGATTGATAAGACTATTTCGAGATGAGCTTAAATGCAAGATCTACAGATTTAGTTAGCAGGAATGCCATTTCTCAGAATGAGGTAAGAAGCATTGTCGGAATACTTGCGCATTTGAATGATGGAAATGGTTCTGCAGAAGATCTATTGTCGAATTTGAGAACTCGAATTTTGTGTTTGAGTCAACCTTTTTCAGGAAAAGAAAGGTAAATTGTCCCAAGAAGTCCGAGCAGAAGGTGAGAGTCGTGGGTAGTTAATCACGGGTTTAGCCCCAGCTACCCGACTGTGCCCTAGCGCCAAAAGCAATACATTGGACCTGTAAGGTTCTTTATATTAGATGCAGGTTTTTTCTTAAATTTGCATACTATATTCACTAAATGTAGTCACCAAACTTTCATTCACATAAATAGTTCAAGGAATTAAAGATTATGTTTTAAAACTTGCGTGATATTCGTTAATTAAGATGAAACTAGGCCCGAGGAACAGGCATGACCAAACGATATGAATGAGGAATGGATGTCAACAGATCTTTCAATCATCTTAAAGCTTCACTGTAGAGATTTTCCTCTTGAGCTTGTTCTGCTTTTTAGTGCATTCCTCGTCAATCTTGTGACTGTAATATACACAATTTTTCCCAACTCTTGGGTCAGTTATGGCTTTGCCATTGGATACCTCATCTCTCAAAGCGGTGAGGAAATCATTACAAAGATCATAATCGTCTTTGAGGATGTCATGTATCAATTGAATTGGCCAATGAGTCGTGTAGATAGATTTTGGCGATCTGAAGACAAAGATTAAAGTATGCAACCCATATAGACAATATCCTAAGCCTTTCTGGGACTCTCTGTACATCTCTTTAACACAATCCAAGTTATACAACTTATGATGACTCGCTGAGCATCACGCAAGTTATCTAAAAGCTCGTCCATTAATCTTGATAAACATAACTTCTCACAGATCAAATATAAACGGCGCCAACCGCGTGTAAAGCGTTCGTAATCCTCCTGGTGACTGAGCTGAGATAAGCGTCCACTATAGACCCAGCCTATAAGCATGTCAAACGACTCGAACGTGTCGTCAGGGAAAGTGGCGGAGTTGCTGGCAGATTCGACCCAAGGGCCATTGAACATTTTGTCGAAGTACGGAATTTTTCTGCAGAGGATGCCTTTATGAACACGGATGAGCTTTTTGTCAGATCCAACGAAGAGATCAACCATCTGAGTGCCCGCGATACTAAGAAACATTAATTTCACTAATCACGGTTTCTGGGTTAGATTTCTTACTCAGAGAAAGTGCAATTGCTTAGGTTTTTGGGTTTTGTTTCGGAAGCCATGTTTAATCTAAAAAACGACATCATTAGCTGCGGCCTGCAAGAGTCTCTTGATCATCATTTTAACTCACATTCTAGTATTCAAGAACTTGATTTTCTGAATCTCAAAAGATCTCCAGTATAATATGCGCGTTTTTGAAAAGTTGAGGGGGTCTAGCGTAGACTTGTCAAATCTTCAATGGCAGAGCAAGGTATGGTTGTGGATTTGAGCTATTCTTCGAAGCGGTATTTGATGACGTGAAACGGAATCGAGGCTTGCCCAGGTGAGACTATTTGGAATTATCTATAGGTAGAAAAATCTCAAACGTTTTCTTGGTAGTTGATTAATCGTGAACAAAGGTGAATTATTTATGTTGAGAATTTGTCTTGCAACAGACTACTGCAAAGGCTCGCAAGGCTACTGCTGTATTATTCACCTCCACCTTTTCCCCAATACTACATCATGGATAGATTCGTTCTGAGTGAAGCTATCAAATTAAACATGATATGAAAGCTTGATTTAATTGCAAAAGATCTTGATCCTATCTATGATATGGTGCCATGGATACTCATTTTTCTTTCCCCTTGACCGCCTGAAGAACAATTATACTCCCACAAACACGAAAGAAATTCATGTCAGCAAACTGCATCAAGACATGTGAAAGATAATCTCGATATACTCCTGGAGGAGTAATGAAACAGGCAGTCAGGATAATTATGGAACGTTCAATATAGATCCATCACTCTGGATCCATCTCATTGCCACTCGAATCGTTCGTTCTTCCTGCCAATTCCAAATAACTCTCTAACATTTCCTTATCTTTGGCTAGGAGCTCAGTGAGGGCGGTCACATCAACACCAGATAATGGAATGGGTTCGCCATAAGAATTGGTCAAGTACTCACGCCCCCCAGTTGGTCGTTTCAATGACTGGAATCGAAGCATACGGGCAGCATATTGGCGGGGTGGTGATTTGCTTGCTGTCTTCTCAAAAATATACTGGAACCCTTCAGCTGTGTAGTAAATGTCGCCAATCTTGTCTTCGCCTCGCCAGATGTTCATAACGTAATCTTGTAGATTTGCCAAGCAAAGCTTGTCCGCTAAAACCCAAAGATGCAATTTTTTGCGAAAACCTTGACCCCTAAGTGACCGGATCATATCGTGTGTAACCCACCACATTAACATATCGAAAGCTTCGGGATCATCTTCTGGCAGTACCGCCGCGTTCTCGTTCGCTTCTTTAAATTTTCCGTTGAACATCCTATCGAAGAATTCAATCTTGTTGCATAATTTGTCTTTGTAAACCTATGTGGCTTGTTAGTGTTTCGGTTGAAGTATATCATGAGCTATATAAGATTTACAAAGCAATCTTTACTATAATTTGACTTACACGAAACAATATCTTTTCTTCCCCAACATAAATATCAATCATTTGAGTGCCGTGCTTCTCGAGAAAAGACAGCGATGGTTTTGCCTCACTCTCGGCCGATGTTGAAGCTGCTGTACTGAACTGGACTCGAGCATTCAGAGTTTTTTGATAAGCTGAATATCTCTGAAGTACTGCAATTCTCTTGATATTTTTGGTGATGGGTATCTCCTTAATATCATCTTCGTCTGTGAGATCTGATGGAACCATCTCGCACAAGTCAGTTTGACTCGCCTTTCTCTTCTTTGATTGATCAGACATATCCTGCTGAGTTGATCTTTCCGGAAGCAATGGGAATGTTCCCAGCTTAAACGAACTAGCTGAAAAAGCGTCGTTCAAGACAAGTTAAAAACAAAGATGAAGGACTTGGTAAATGCTTAAGAAGCACTCGCAAGCTTTTTGGAAGGTACAAGTTGCGCTAAAGTTCAACGTGACAGGTTCCTAGGTATCAATAAGGAAGGAGAGACGTTGAAGTAAAGTGATTATGTAATTTTGACCACATAGTTCTCGCGTGAAGAGTGACGCAGTAATAATTGAATCTACGTGTCTTAATACTGTGAAAAATTAAATTCCTGTAGCCATGGTAATGCTGAGATCACTCATACTTCGAGCACTGACATGTTCATCGCGTAGATTCATGTGAGTTCACTCTGAATAGAAAAAACGTGAGTGAGCATACTAGAAGTATGAATTAAGAAATTTGTCCATTTTGAAAACTGAAGCTATTTGCACAAATGCAACGAGGGTTTTTAAACCGTTGCAACTCTGTATGCTTCTATGAGCATAAATGAGATATCATTATGAAATATGTAATCATTCTCCCCATCAAAGGTATCCCAAACTCACTTCATGATACACGTAAAATTCACCAGCCATAGACAGTGATCTCCAGATCACTCCATAGCATAAAATTCTCTCGAAACTTCCTCAAATTGTACAATTTACCCATAAATATCTTATCTAGGAGCAAGCAATGCCGCAAGCTCACTTATCCTCTTGAGTCTCATCACGACGCTTGATCCAAATAGGACAATCCTGATGAGAAAAATGCTGATGCAATTCTCACGTATTCCATTTTCGCGGATCAAGAGGATGTGCATAAGTTCCGCGATCTGTGACTTGGCTTCTGCAGTAATCGATGTAGTCGATACCAGCATTCTCAGAGCGAGAGAGGAGATTCCAAAGCTCGGCGCTGGAAGTCTTGGGTCGGCCGGTGTCTCGGTTGCATTCATCGGAGGTCAAGAGCCAGCTGAAATTTGTATTAGTTTGTGTTCAAGGATTGAGGGAAGGGGGAGGAGTATGGGAACGTACTCAAAAACAGCAATATAAAGCTTCCTCAAAGGATTACCGGGATCGGTTTGGGAATAAACGATATACAAGTCTCGAATGTCTGGTAATATGACTGACTCTCCATTACTACCCCAAAACTCTTTCATAACCGAATCCATAAGCTCATCGCACAATCGGGAAATATGGAAATCAGTTGCCATGATATACGTGTCGACGAAACGGTAGTTAGAAAGACCTTCGGCTTGTCCTGGCTTATGCAATTCAAGTGGTATGATTGTACCCTCTATAAGCCATTGAATGATGACTCTGGAAGACGAGGCCATATATCCGCGTACATAAACTGAGTTGGAGTAGGGCTTGCGAAACTTTTTAAAGTGGGGTACGATCTCGAGTATGGCTTCAAAGACTTTTTCTGTGAAGTAAAATGTCGCGTAGTCTTCTAGTTGACCACCGAGTCCACAACTAATCATGTAACTCTTCCTGGAAAATTGTTAGATGTAGTGGAAAAAGCTAGTGGAGATAAACACTTGCTCTTCAGGTTCCTCAAACTTCTCGCGATTACGCTTGTTGATATATTTAGATGGACCTTGGGATGGCTTCGGTGCCATTCTTGATTTCTTAGCGGGCTTTTTATCCTCGTTCTTGGAGTTAGAATTGTAACTTGTTTTAAGAGGAAGAGGGATGAATGGTGTGGCTAAAGTAGTAGTTGACTTCTTATCGTGCGCCTTTGCGGAATTTTTTGTAGAATCTGCAATGGAAGAAGATGATCTCGAGAGTGCCTGTCTTTCTAATATTGAAGGTGGAAGATTTTTGGAAAGTCGTGGGGACTTGTTGCGGATTATTGTCCTCTTCCTAATTACGAAAGGATTAAAGGAAGGGGTGGCAGAAGGTATAGCTTTGTTTTTCAATAGTTCACTTGGAATTAGTTCAGTATCTAGCTTTGGATCAATTGATCGATACGTTCCCACCGTATCATCAGTTGCTGATGTGGTGACCATAGTATCCATTGGAGACGGGCCATCGGTTCCGATGGTAGCCACGGGTTGCTTAGGAAGCGATCTAAGGGATCTCTGAGCCGAATTTGGTAGTTCTTTATTGTCGGATTGTTGTTGAACTCGAGTTCTTGAGGAACATTTGCGATCCATTTTAGGGGAGGCGGTATTCTTGGGAGAAGACATGGCTAGTGATAAATCAAAATCGATTCAAAAAGTCGTGTTTCTTTTGAAGAAAAATTGAGAATGGTGTGGCTTGTCAATTTAATCTGCCAAATCTATCAAAATCGGGCTCCAGCTGTGTTAATAAAACAATGTATGTCAATTGAAATTGGGCAATTTGACGAGCCGTGGTAATTTTCCTTGAAATTTAAGCGAGGATCTATGGTCTCATTTTGTCAATCATGTGAGCGACGATTCACTCTATTTTCTTCACGCTAGCAGTGATAAGATGATTTTATATCTTTTGGCTTGAGTATTATTTCAATTTATACACACCTAGGCATATAAAAAATGACTTCACAACAAGTACAGTAGTGTGAAATTCTTTATTTCATTCTATTCACCAATCTAGACAGCTAAAGTTATGTGCTAGTTTAGCACTCTCGTTCATCTGGTACAACTAGGTAGGTATAGCATATGATTTGAGCTTATTCATCATACTTTGTATAACTCTACTAGTTGGCTAAGTTGGCTCTCATAAACGGTCTACTGGTTCCTACTAGTGGAAAGCGAATTATCTTGGTGAGAATTCAATACTAATTAAATTACAGTATCTAATTTTATTGATTTCAGTAGGAAATGACACGAAAATCTCACAGGGAAAATTCGCTTTCCCCGAATAGGAACTTGTTGACTACTTTGAAGAGCCAACTAATAATAACTTCGAAAAGATTTCTGTAACATACATACTCGTAATAACTATCCCTGTGATGTTTCTCGACAGAATCAATCAAATTCAATCTCTTACAAAGAGGATTGAGAAATTTCATCCGTACGCTAGTAACAAGAACAATCGATCCAGATGAGAACCAAGATATCCGGGAAGTGTAGTATTGAGATACTATTGGAAAGAAACAAGCAAATCATAGAAGTCAACACTTTTATTTGAAGATACAATGTCATATCTATTTCAATTACAAGCAAACAGGCTATTAGAAAACATGAACTTGTGGATAAACTTTACTAATAAATTATTTACTCAAAAAGAACAAGACTAAATGACATTGCAGTAACAGAATATATCCCATCCATAACAATTTACTAAGCATCGAAATCATCACGACTAACCCTCTACTTCCCCATCACCGGAGCCTCAAAAACCCCCTCAAACGCCTCCGCAAGCCAAGCCTTCCTATCCGCCGGCATCCTCAGCGCTCCCTTCCCAGGCCAGCCCTCTATCCACCCCGCCATCCCATCCGCCTCCCTAACACACTCTTTCCAATCCCCCTCCCTCACATTCTCACCCGCCTCCACCATAACCACCACCACACTTTCCCAATCCCTAAATCCCTCTTCCACCAACGTCTTACTCCCATTCTTCAGCCACCTCCTCTCAATCCTCAACCTCACAGCTTTCTTCTCCCCCGTCTTCGCCTTTTGTACGATCGCGGAGAGATGTCGTTTCAACTGCGACACATTCCACAACATCGGAATATCATGACACACCAAATAATGCGGCGGTGCCGCCCCCGACAAATGCTGCTTCACCGAACTAAAAATCGTAAGATTGACACTAATTTTTCGGCGAGCAGCAGACTCGGCAGCATAAGCATGCATCCAAGCTATATCCACAGGAGCCAATTCGTAGTCAGCCGAGATAGGAGCGCGAATAGATGGAGACGGAGCATCGGAAGCTACGTTCCCAGCTCTCTCTTGCAAATGCGCAGGACCTCTGAAATTCAACCAGGAGAGATCGGGAAAATTGATTCTGCCGGTGATGTTTTGGAAAAGTCCACCTCCTTGAGCTCTATTCGCAAGTGTAGCTGCGGCAGCTGCTGCTTCTTTCTCCTTTTTATCCTTCTCTTTCTTCTCACGTTCCTTTCTCTCCTTTCTGAGATCAGGATTCTGAACTTCTGACTGGAGATTTTCCACTCTCACTGATTTTTCAGCCTCTTCTTTTTCCTTCTGTTTCTTCGCAATTCGATCGCGTGCCAATCGATCTTCCTCCAATTTTTTCAAACGTTCATTTCTTTCGCGTTCTTCCTGATCACGTTCGTCTCTTTCTATTCGATCTTTCTCTTTTTGCTGCGCAGCTTTTTCAAGTTGAAGCTTGTCCCACTGACGATTCACTTGTTCATCTAACAATCGATCATCCTCATCTTT
Organism: Botryotinia narcissicola; assembly: GCA_004786225.1. Taxonomy (NCBI): domain Eukaryota; kingdom Fungi; phylum Ascomycota; class Leotiomycetes; order Helotiales; family Sclerotiniaceae; genus Botryotinia; species Botryotinia narcissicola. The sequence goes on along the minus strand of PQXJ01000142.1, from coordinate 36,574 downwards.
CTTCTCTTGCTCCAGACGTTTCTTTTCCTCATTTTCTTTCTGCAGAAGTTCATTACGTTCAAGCTCCTTCTGCAAACGTTCAATTTCTTCATCTGCCAATCGATCGGCCTCCGCTTTCTTCAGACGTTCATTTTCTTCGCCTTCTTTCCGCTTCTTCTCACGCAGATCTGCCGCTAATTTTCTTCTCTCCTCCTGAACCCTAAGTCGCTCAATTTCCTCCTTATCTTTAGGTTCCTTAGCCCTCCGTTCATCCGAAAGTTTTTTCCTTCGAAGTGCCTCCTGTGCCTCTTTCTCCACCCTTTCACGCTCTTTCCGTTCACGCTCATCATTTTCATCTTGTATAATTTTGTCCTTTCTCTTTCTCTGATCTTCTGCAATTTTGGCCCTTTTCTTTTTCTCCTCTTCTTCCTCTTGAGCAATCTTCTGCAATTTTGCACGTTTTGCCTCAGCTTCTGCTTTTTGCTCCGCAGTCAGCGCCGGCCTATTTTTCAATTCATCTGCCCTCTCTTGAGCCAAACGATCACGTTCTCTAGTTTCACGTTCTCGTTCCTCGCGTGCTAAGCGCTCGGCTTCATCTCTGGCCGCATAATCTACTCCCGGTTTATTTTTTGCCGCCTCCGCCTCCGCTTCCTTTTTCCTCCTCGCAAGTGCTTCTTTATCTCGTGCTCGGGCAGCCTCGAGATCTTTTTGCTCTGCATATCCCTTTTCTATGCGTGCTTTTTTGACAGAGTCAGTCTCAGCAGGTGGTTTCTCCGCAGGTTTGTCCTTGTCCTTGGCCGTGTTTTTTTCAGGCTTGTCCTTGCCCTTGCCGGCGTTATCTTTCTGCGCAAGTTCCTCTTCAAACTTGCGCATAATCTCTTTCATGTAATCATCTAGAACCTTGTTGTCCTGCTTTGAATCCACCTCACCTGCTGGCTTGGATAGGCCAACCCCTCCAGCTTTTGCCAGGAGATCATTTTTTATCTTGGTCAGGATATCTCCAGCAAAATCTACTGGTACATCTGGTTTTTTCTTGTCTTCCTTATCTTTCAAATCTTTAGCAATCTTGTCCCTAGCAATTTGATCGACTTTTGCTTTTTCTTCTCTCTCCCTGTTGATCTGATCCCTGACTGCCATCTCCCTTGCCTCTCTCTCTTTCCTCTCCTTCTCGGCTCTGTTTTCTTTGTCGATTTCTTTTCTTTTCCTCTCTTCCTCCTTTTTCTTCTCTTTGGCCCTTTTCCTCTGCTGGTGTTCCTTCTCCTCGAGAGCCTTCAGCTCCTCTTTGGGCATCGTTGCTCGAGCAATAATCTTTTTTAATCTTTTCTCCGCGGCTTGAATCCGCTTTTGCTTTTCCACTTCTTCGGCTGGGTCAATTGGAACAAGAATCATAACTCTCTTTTCTTTCTCCCGCATCAACTCCGAATCAATAAGTTCGCCTTCACCTGTCCTGACTACCTCTTCGTTACGTCTTACCATCGCCATATATTCCAAGAAATCTGCAACCTCACGATCCGTTTCAAAACTAAGACTTGATCGTTGTTCTTGAATCGACGAAAGAGAGTTGTCTGCTCTAAAGGGTGAACCAGGACGTGGCTCAGAAAGTGATATATTCTCTTCTTCTTCGCTTGAAGTTGTCCGAGTGTCTGTTTCCGCAGAATCTTTCGGAGCCAAAGATACATCAACGGCCACAGCCGTCTCAGCTGCTCCACTATCTCCAGCTACTTTAGGCGCTGTGCGGACACTGGGTAGACCTTTTCTCCCTGAAGCCTCCTCACCTTGTGTAGATGGTTCAGGTAGAACGTCTCTCTTAGCTTTAAGACCCGCTACGAGTCCAGAAAAACCCATCCGTTTTCTTTGCCCTGCCACTGGTGGTGCGTTTGGCGCATCACGTACTCCCTCAATATCCTCAATTGTCTTATCCACTTCGGCGTCTTCAGCCTTTTTCTTTGCTACCGTTGCCGCGAGAGCGTCCACAAATTGACGCTTCTTTGCCTCTTCCTCTTCTTTATTCCGCTTATCAAGTTGACGTAATTTCAAGAGCTTTTCCTCAGCTTCAGCTTCCGATTTCAGCCAAGCATCTTGCCTTTCGGCCTTCAGCTGATTCGCTTGTTCTTTCCACAGATTCGTCAATTCTTTGTTTCTCTGGAGTAATATGGGTCGACGAATATCCTGGAAAGCTTCCCAATATGTATCTCTCTCTTCCGAATCGGAGAATCCACCAATGTGATCAAAAAGATCTTCCAGTTCTTCTGACGGATCTTCTTTTTCCCATTTATCTCTCAGAAGCTGTTCAGCAAAAGACTCTCGAAGTACCATAGGTGTCGGATGTTGTGCAGGTGCCGCGAAATGATATCCAACCGGTATATTAAGCGCCGCTCGCTCGGTAGGCGTCATATCAAAAACCTTTCTCCAAATGGAACAATGACGCATATGCTTTTGGAGTCTTACTTGTTCGACCTTTTCCTCAAGTTCGACTTCGCGATCCAATTCTTGAAGTAGTTCCTGGAATCTGGTTTTCACAAGGACATTTGTTTCCAACTCCACATTTTTTCTTGACGCATTCCGATTTTGCCGTTTGTCTTCCAACCTGATAGCTTCCTTGATACCAAGTGTGCAATTGATGATGACCTTTCGCAATTTAAGTATCCTGCTCTTTTCGGTTTCAATTTTGAGCTGGCGACTCGCTGCACCTCTCTGTTCAAAAAGCCACGCCAGATGTTTTTCGCGTGCATCATACAGATCATTTTGAGCCCACCCTTCGAGTTCTTGAGCTGCTGTTTTGCTTTCGGAGCTTCTACCACGGTCTACCCATTCCTTAAACTTTTCATCGACAGTAGGTGAATCTGCAGATTCGGCAGCCCATCTGCGATACTTTTCACTTTGGGCTGGAGAAGTCTACTGAGGTCAGTACGTGTAATTGCGAAGAATATACGACATGCACTTACATTTGGATCATGCGGTAGAGGATTTTGGACAGGGCGTCTTGGAGGAGATGCGCCGTATAAACTGCCCGAATCATCCGCTATAGGTTCCAGAGCAGCTGATTTATCTTCTTCCACAGTAGGTTGTTTTCCATTATCCGACTCCTCACCACCAGGTAACACAGTCTTCTTTTTACTCTCGAAATTTTCCGTGTTCTTACTACCCATCGAACTTCTTTCAGCAATAGGGGAGAGTTTAAGGTTTCCCCGCGGTTTTCGTTGTTGCCCACCTCGCCCGCCCGATCTACCAACTTGCGAAGGGTAAACTTCCTCTGCCCTACCCAAAAGTGTCGTTGCTTGTGTAGTATCGAGGGGTTTCATCGCCGGTACAGGAACTGTGGGTCCCCGAGCTCTTTTTGCCCGACGCTCTGCTCTCGACTCTTGAACCCCAGTCTGAACCCGAGTCGATACCACAGCTTGTATTCTAGCCATATCATAAGAGCCATCTGGATTTTTGAACTGTGAGATATCCACTGCTTGTCTTTTCGGTTTTACAGGAGGAGGGATCTTGAAATTCAGATCCCTATCAGCCTCCACAGGTTTGGGACTCGGCTTTCCTGTACCCTGAGCCGGTCTCCCAATGTCAGATAGATCAATCTCGCCATCTCCCGTTCCCGGCAACATAGGACCACCTCCTCCACCAAGACCACCAGCAAAAACTTGCAGGCGAATTGGAGGCGGTTCATCAGGATCTTGAATTGTACCTGAAAGATCAGCTGAGTCGCGACTGCTGAAACTGCGTCCAACCTCTGTTTCATCACTTAGGCTTTGCGTCTTTCCTTCTGGTAATGTCACCGAACCGGGCCTCGAGTACGATAAATCTCGTCTGCGACGTCCAGTCATATCGGCCATATTGTATCCAAAAGTCATTGTACTTGAAAACGTTACGTGCGATGCAAATTTTTCGGTAAAGCGATCGATTGCAGCAACAATTGTTTGCCGTGTAGACATAAATCTAATAGCTGGCTTTATGCATCGGGACCCCTTTGTTTGGTTCTAACTTGATCCGGCCATCAAGATCGTAGTCGTGATTTATTGTTTTGTTTCCCACTTCTCAAATCTTACATACAAAGAAATGTGTTATGAACCGGAATTGGTCACACACCTTTGATACTTCTCTTCAAATAGCCATAGCAGCCATAAGCCAACAATGTAGCTTTATCCAATACCATGGGTACGATCAATGCGATTGTAAAACCGTGTCCGAAAAAGCCAAGACAAATCACTAGCCACGTCCAGAGAAGATATGTGCGAGCGAGTACGATCAGGATGGGGACTCTGACCGCAAAAGGCAGGCAATCTAGACCATGGACAATAATCGACCGCTCAAATTGTCGCAGGCTCCACTTTCTCGACTTTACAAACAAGACGAATTCGATTTACAGCCTTTCTCGCCTCCCGCCCTTGCTCGAAAGCATGCATTGTCGCTTCTTGACCCAAAAACTTACGTTCACCCCACCATTGTCGATCAAGATCATCGAGTCGAGCAAGGAAATGTGCACCGATACCTTGCAAAACGTTTGCCGCCTGGAAGTCATTCCCCACTGTATTGAAATGCATGCCATGAATCCATGTTTTATTTCCACGTGAAATTAATGGTGTCGAACCGAATTCAACGATTTCTCGTCTGGAATTAGAGTTTTCTGTCCCTTTATTATGAAAGATAACAAAATCATCAATCTTATGACTCCAGGGAAGTGTACTCAGCATTTTCTTTGATTTTTGTGCGAGCGAATTTTAGTTTTTCGCTGTCCCTAAACTTTCAATGTCTCCTATATTCCATCCCAAATATTTCAGTCCATTTTTCAGACATGTTTTGCGTACTTGCATCTCACTAAGAAGTGTTCCTGCATCATAAAAGGCTCCCCCACGAATCATAAAATCAATCATTGAGCTGAAACATAATCGATCTATCTTCCAATTGATATAAAGTTGAGATCCCTTCAGTGGTCCGCCAAATACTTCACGTGAAAAGTCTACATAGCTATAATATTTGAGGGCTTCTTCCCTAAACTCTCTGTTGACATGTAGGATGGATGGAGGCTTGGTGTGCGTGACCATTGGAGCTCCACCGTAAACAGCGGATGACGAACCTCTTCCCACGTTATTATCACCTTTTCGGAATGAACGATATGATACATCGATATTTCTTTGCTGGCAACAAGCGAACTTCAAGATGAGGTGACGAACTTCCATAGGAAGATCCCTAAAAAATGTGAACGTGCTCAAGGTCGCCATCGTTCTTAAAACTATAGTGTGAACGCAACGAACGGTATCTGAACTAGAACGGTGCCGAATCTCCGAGAATGATAATGAATTAGAAAGTCGGATGATGAGACCTGATTCGAGGATGAGAATCTTTATAATTTGAAAAGGTATTAAGAGAGCTTTCGAGGGAGGAATGGATATAAGTAATGGGGAATTTTTTAAGAAAGTTGTAATAGGATCAACAGAAGAATCATAAACAAATTTGTTGAAGAGGAAATCAGAGTTGCTACGAGAAGAAGTGTCTGAAAAGTATTATTCTTATAAACTTAACCTTTGATACTAACTAGTAGCCGAGAAACTATAAATCCCTACAGAATGATCCTCCTTCCCCTCAATCAGCATGAAGCAAACGGAAAAACACCGTTTACATAAGCTGAGTCTAGTATCTGATTTGTCAGTCATCTTGCACGAAATGAACCATTACCTCTAGACTACGTCTAGACTGGTGTCTAGCTGCCAACAATCCAGGCTTTGACGTTGCTACTTATTACTCATTTTCGAAAGGACACCTCTCATTTCCAAAACAGGGCAAGTTCCATGAATAGCTGAATACCATCCTGTTCTGATGTCGTATGGCCAGGCATGAACTTTCCACATATTATCCGATCAGATCAACGAAAGACATAATAAGTGAGCTTCTCCCACTTGGGGGCTGAAGCTGTTGTTTGGTCAGTCAATAGTGGTTAGAATGGGAGGGAGGGAGGGTGTAATAACCCTATACGGCTTTGATAACATAAGATGCCTCAGGATCACAGTAAGTATCAGTCATTAGTAGAATAGGGTATGCGCTCAATTCATCTCAACTACAGTAAACGAAACGAAACCAAGACAGGGTAGTGGAGGTAGGTGTATCATATGTGAGTCGGCGAACGAAAAGAGTTGCAAGCATTGACCACCCATCTATCATTCAATCATTCCACGTCCTTCCAACAATCGATCATTCTGTCGGTCATTCATACTATACATTTCGTTCTTCCAATCCTTCGAACCATCTACCAACTCCAATCCTATCAACCTAATAATAGTAGTTCTCATCGTTCGTCCTTCCTCTCATGTATTGAGGCTCGCTACCCCTTACGTAGATATCCTCGTACAAAATTTGTGGGGTTGCATCTGGGAATGGCATCTCTTCGGCCTCCTTGACCTCCGCTTCGACCTTGGCTCTTGCCTCCTTGTCAATGGACTTCAACTCATCCTCGGTTGTAACGTTCCATTCAATCAACTTTTGTTTCAGACCAGCGATTGTATCTTGGGTGCTACGCATACGTTGAATTTCTTCACGAGTACGGTATGTGGTTCCTGGATCGGACATGGAGTGTCCTCCATAACGGTATGTGACATATTCAAGGACTAATGGACCATTGCCAGCGTTGGCGTATTCCTTAGCGTGCTTGACAGCAGCCTTGACAGCGATAGCATCCATTCCGTTGACCTTAAGACCTGGAATGTATTGACCACGCTTGTAGTAATCGGTAAGAGCAGAGGATCTGTTGGCTGCGGTACCCATACCATATTTGTTGTCTAAAACAATTAGTATACCCTCAGCCTCATATTCAGGTCAAATACTTACTCTCACAACCGAAAAGAACTGGCAACTTCCATAATTTAGCCATGTTGAAAGCCTCGAAGACTTGACCTTGGTTACTTGCACCATCACCGTACAAAGCAACAGAGACATTCTTGTTGCCATTGTATTGATGAGCAAAAGCCAAACCAGCACCAACTGGAACTTGGGCACCGACAATACCATTTCCACCATAGAAACCCTTGGTGAACATTTGCATAGAACCACCCTTTCCGTAGGCGATACCCTCACGACGACCCAACAATTCACCGATGATAGATTTCACGGAAGCACCGCGCATGAGAGCGAAACCGTGACATCTGTAGGCAGTAATAATGTCGTCTTCCTTGGTAAGAGAGTGTTCGATACCGACGGCGACGGCTTCTTGACCAGTTGACAAATGACAGAAACCACGAATTTTCTTCTCCTTGTAGAGTCTATCGGCTGTCATTTCCATACGACTAAATTTTCCCATCAGCGGAATCTTCGGTTGTGATACCAAATCATATTCTTACCGCATAGAAACCATATCGATGTACATCTGCTTCAACTCCTTCTTGGTGGTCTCCATGGTGTAGGATGGAGGATCGAGCTCGTAGGTCTCGAAAGACTCGTCCGATAATTGTAATGTGAATGGCTTATCATCTTCCTATAATCCCAAAGAATCATTAATATACACGTTCCATGCATGCAATCATCAATTGGAATAGCTCAACAGGAAATCTTACCTGAGGAACAGCATCTTTATCGGCGTGCGCGGAGGCGGCGTCTGTGGTAACCGTTCTCTTTACGAGAGCAGCTCTGGAAATGGCATTTCTGCGCAGAGGTGCGGCAGATCGTGCCTTCAATGCTCTCGAGAACATGGTTGTGGTGGTAGAGAATGTGTTGTAGGGAGTGAGGGAGGCGGAAGATAACTCGTGGAAATTTCTCAGCAGCTGCCAAACAAAAGATGTTGATGGTTGGGATGCTTCGATTAGAGTAGTCCCATTTTGGCTTAGTTCGAACATATTGTTCCTCAAGCTTCCGACCCAAAATCACGTGTAACGGATCTTTTCGAGCCCGACAATTCAAAATTCGGCGTTACTTGCGGACCCTCTTGGCTAACTCGGGTTTCCATGTTCAGTCTTCATTTCATCGATCAGTCAAGAGGAAAAGCCAAAGCATAGATTTGATTCTTTCGCATTTTTATTATGCTACCCTACCAACTCAAAGGACAAGCTTAAGCAAGTAACTCCCTGACCTTGGGGAATCCCTAATGCAAATTCTCTCGATGCTACGTCGTTAAATTCTTCCCTTTGAACTGTCCCCCTTTCCTTTGCCCTATTGGTATTTGAGCTATTAAAAATCATCTGTACTATTCTTCCAACCAGTCAAATGAAAAACGCCCTGCCCCAGATGCTTCTTTGCTTCTTTATAAACAAGTCTTCTGTGCTTCGATCAATCAAAGGTCAATCAATATGGACATAAAATAGTTAGGTGATGTATGAGTATTTCGTAAGTATGATTGTGAAATACTGAGACCGTATTCTCTCACAGTATCGTGATCATCTTTCAATGGAGAAGTGGTGGTAGTGACTATATATTCCATGACCCAGTACGTGAACGAAGCAATCAGAATTAGTGAGTGCTTTTTATATAGATTAGTTAAATGGCCTGGATCAGTCATCTTCGTGAAAGAAAGTAGGCCCGGTAGCTTGTGGAGGAGCTGTCGATGGTCCAGCATCGACCATTTCAATATCATCCCTCTGATAAGATGCTTCATGTGTCATGATCCCTTGCATAGCTTGGTCTTGACTACCACTCCGGTATTCAATGGCACTTAGTGGTCTAGCGGGCCCAGTGATGGGAGGAGTTTGTTGGCCGTGGACGTTCTCATACAGAACATCTTCTGGTGGAGAAAATGACCACACCTTGAATCATGTTAATATAATTCAGGGAAAGAGGAGGACTATGGTACTTACTTCCATTATAGTGCGATTCGATCTACTTGCCATAACCACACACTTTTCTTCTTCAAAGGCCACTCTCCAGACAGCCTCGGCAGGAGCTGTGAGCTCACGAACAAGTTGACCAGTCTTGAGATCCCACACTTTGACTCGACCATCACTACCTCCACTAACCACTCGTGTATCGTCAAATTGCAGACTTGTGACACTATTGTCATGAGCAGCTAGTCGATGAATTGGAGCCATTTTTTCAAGAGACCAAACACGAACAGACCCATCAGATCCACCAGTAACCAAAGTGTTTCCTCGCATTTGCAATTGCCCAACTAGCGAGGTGTGCCCTTGAAGAATAGCTTGACAGGATCTAATTATTTGTTAGTTTGAGTTATCACATCTCAATCAAAAAGACATACCCATTTTCTGGATCCCATATCCGAACACTGGTGTCAAGACTTCCATTAGCTATTCTCTTTCCATCAAAAGCAATAGCATAAATTTGAGAGAAATGTCCCGAGAGTGTTCGTAAACACCTTCCTTCCGAGATGCTCCACACTCTAGCTGTAGTATCGTAACTTCCAGAAACAACAATATCTCCTTTAATTTCTAGGCATCTAACACTTGCCTGGTGACCCACGAGGACATTTTTGCAAACTCCAGTCTTAATGTCCCAGATTCTTAGAGTGGTATCTCGGGAGCCTGAAATTGCCGTGGTTGCATCAGACATCTTCAGGCACCGGACTGTGGAAGTGTGTCCACGCAGAGTATGTAAACTCTCACTGTTATTCGTCAGTATCAGGCCTCAAACATGTGATTGTCAACACTTACCCAGCAGCCATGTCCCATACTCGCACATCACGATCGCAACCTCCACTAACGAGTGTATCCTCCCATGGTACCATTGCCCAAACACCCATTACGTGCCCGGTCAAGGTCTTTTGTGCATTTCCATCCGTATTGAAAACATGAATCTTAGCGTTGTCCAACGCTACAACAATGTACTTTGGTGTCAGATGTAGACTAGTAACAACACCCTGATCTTGTGTAATATGCCTTGCGATATTTTGTCCTCCAGTCCTCCAGGCGGTTTCGACCAAATATCTTTGTTTAAAGTGTGATTTATATGACCTTATCTTTGGTCTTCTCAATGCGCCAGAGGCAGTAGCACTATCAAAGCTCCTGGAACTTCCAGGGACTTGTGACAATCCTGCGCTGATTCCGGGAAAAGAATGTGCAAGGGCCGAAGTCTCTCCTGCTTGTAATGCCTTATGAACAGGGTGTGGAGGAGGTCGAAGTGACGGTATTAGAGGTGTAACGGGATGATGTTCTGACATTCTTCGACCATAATCGTGCTTCGCACATAATTTCATCTAAGTGACATCGTCTGCAAGAAGATCTCTCTAACGTTTCGAAACCTGTGACTAGCGCGCAAGGACTTTGGGGTCGTTGATACAAGACAGAATCTACATAAATCAATTAGCTTGGGCTTCACCTTTTGAAAATGGAAACATACACGAAGGCATAGTTCATCTGGCAAAGTGGTAAATGGATCTTTCTTCAGTAACGGGCTAACATATTGATGTACAAAGCTTAGTTGTTGGCTGGTGCACAAGTTCAAAAGATCTCCTAATATCCTCGTTCTTTCGGGTGCTGAACTTTGCGCGAAGTATATTCTGATTTGGGATAAAAATATGTCCTCCTTTTCTCCCGCCTCACTCCAATCTGGTTGCGGGTGATCAGGACCTGGACTTGCTGCCGGTGTAGGGGGAGGAGGAGGGTCATGACTCGAGTGTGTGGGAGACTGTATATCGGCGGACGAAGTCATCATATTTGGAGTCGGAGGACCTTTTGGTCTACTTAGGATCTTTTCTAACCTTTGCGGCATTGGAATGTGGTCGCCGTTTGTGTCAACCGTTAACGCTCGTGTGGGAGACATTTCGTCGTCTCTTTCAATGGGTGCAATAGAAGCCCTTCTGTCTGTTAAGCTCAAAGGTCTAAAATTATCCATACCCGCTTTCTTCTTATCCTCTTATTTCAAGTAGTCGTTCCGTCTAGGTTGAACGGTTGAGAAAGGGTTTTGGTCGAAGATGCGGAGGTCGTGAAGGTCTTTCCCGACTAGATTGAGGCTTGGGACCAAGGGAAGAATTTGGATTGACAATCAACGGATGAAATCTCGACCATGGAAATAAAAAACGATTGCGCCAATTGATAGAAAGGTGAATATATTAAATTTAAACCAAGGAATCGTCTTCTAACGTGTGTTAAAGGCGGTGTTGAGAGACGGTCGTGTAACGTAGTGTCCAAGGGAACACATTCGAATGCGTTGTCGTTAGGGTTGAAACTCGATGATTAATGGCACAATTTGAATCAAGTATGTTTTAATATCTATACCGATCACGAATATAAATGGCAAGAATCAATCGTAATGATATGGTCTATACTTGTTGAAATGTTTGACGATAAGATGGTATTCCAAAAGCGAGTAATATAAATGCTTTCGTACTTTTAATGTACTTTGTACTGGCTGGGCTGAGGTTGATCTTGAGATGAGAGAGAGTCTTCTGCGTGGTAAGCCAGTGAAAGTGGAACGTCGTGGGTCGTGGGTCGTGGGTGGATTTTGCTAATTGGAGTTAATGAACTTTTGGGTGGTCTCAGTCATTATTGCGGTCATGCCTAGGAGGTAGGGATAATTTGTTAATGAAGTAAGGATGTTGAAGAACTTTAAAGTGGAAAAAATGGATGATCAATTAGATGTTATCACTAATGTCTTCTGTATGATAATGATACAGCCATTCAGAGTTTGGTCGTTGACTTGGATGGAGATGTTTTGGGTTTCGTGTTCCTGATGTTCTCGACTTGAAGATGGCCATGTATATCCAAATCAATTCAACGTATGGCAGGTCACTGCAAACAGACAATAAAACATATGGTAGGATTACCTACCTCCACGTTTCTTGTTGTTACTCCTTTATAAATCGAGGGGTAGATCTATCTGTACGGTCTGCACTACCTAGGTAGTATCTATTGAAGTATCAACATCACTCGCTCTTAAGTTGATCAATAATTTCAGGTCTTTGTTGTCATGACTTATCGATAGTGTAGAATTTTGAAAGACTGTCAACTAGAACTGAGATCTTTCAATCTCTATTCTAACATTAGAATAGTAGTTCAATGAGAGCTTCTGTGAAAGAACTTTATGATATCAGGGGGGGCTTAAGTCCTGGTACCGATTCTTTGATGGACTGATTGGGTTGGTGGTGGTGGCGGTGGAAATGTCATATAGCTCCAGCTAGGTAGGTAAGATACAAAGATCCCATTAAAAATCAATATTCTAAATCTAATTTTTCCAAATGCCTAATAGCAATTAAGCGTCTAGGTAGTGGCGCCATCATTACTCAAGTATCTTATATGTTATCCCTCCGTCACATAGGTAGGTAGGTAGTCCTGGGTAAGTTATAAGAGGCGAATTACAATTTCTACGCAGTGAGCATTGATTTATCTCACCCAACCTACCTATCTAGCTTTATCAACAGTAGCACCCAGAAAATCTAGAAGACTCAAATAAGCAACATATCAGTGCATACATACCACATGACCCATTTTGTCTTTCACCACACACATCAATCATCACGAATCATACTCTTTCAGCCAAACCTACCACATGATATCACGAATCGTTGCAATCGAGAATCCACTCCATCATCTTCATAAAAGGGGGGGCGAAAAACTCACTTACAACTCGTGACGTGCCACTAAATAATCTAATCTAACACCACCTACTCGTAATCGCCTCCCTTTTGTTATCGCGATAAGGCCTCCCAATAAACATTTCCAAAATACATCATTGCAATGCTCGCCAAAATCGGGAGCACGATCACGAACTTTTCAATAGTCAAAGGTTAAACTCAAGGCTTAAGCCAAAATGCTAGAAACAGAAGGCTGTGCGTCGATTTCTCTCGTTTCAAATCCTCCAACCTTTTTACCCCTTACATTTCGTACTTTTCTTAGCTTTTCTAAGGTTTCAATCTCGAAAAGCGCAGGACTTTTTCATCCCGAACAATGAAGCGAAACCAATCCGCATTAATCTGGTAAAATACATCTGAATTGTCTGTTCTCTAAAAATAGTATGGAGTCAAAGGGTCCAGTGTTTCGAGATCCAAGGTTTTGTCTCGGAGTGGAGCTTTGATGTAAGCGAATTATGCGTTCATCCCCCTCTTCAAATTCTATTTGCGAACCTAATAAGGGGAAAGTGATGGAAATGAATATCCTAAAAGTTCCAATGGGTAGGAACATAACATATTTGGTATCATATTCCTTTCTCTTTTGCCCAATCTATATCTTAGAAGAACATCCATCTATGCCCTTTATCTTTTGTATTCTCGTACTGGACCAGCATGAGTTTCCTTTCCATTCCATGCCCTTTCTCCTCTTTTTTATATATACATAGCCCTCCTTCATCTAAACGCCTTTTCAATGGTCATGACCAAACTGTGTCAGTAGAGGGATCAACATTCCCCCGACCGTCGCGAGCGTATCTCTCATTTGCGGTTTCGCTTGTTTACGTTGCGAAATACTGTCAAGATACCCGTTGGAATTTGTGTGTTCGTGGGAATGTACCCCTGAATCTTCTTGCATAGCATGCATTGCGACGTATCTATTGACTCGTTATTAGCCCCGTCTGCCTTTGAGTTGTTTGAAAAGAATTAGGGGTTGCTTACAGAAAAGTTCCACCAGAAAACAATAGTTGCATTCCCGTCCACCATTGTCTTTTGGCTCCCTCAATATTTCCACCACCAAGAATATTTACTAACAGAAATGTCGTGATGGCACCGAATGTAGCTGCGAGACTAAATACTATGAGATGACCACGTGCTGCTCGCTTCGAAAGTCCTTGCTTCAGTAAGACGGATGTTAGTCCAAAGGCGGCAGGCGCTTTATGAACCATGATTGCAATGAAAATGATAAACCCTAGTTTCGTGTTGGATGTAGAAGCGGATGCACCCATAGCTATTCCATCTGCCGATGCATGTATCACAAGCCCTGTCGTTGTAGCCAGACTACGACTTTGCTTCGGGCTCGGCGTGAGTGATTGAAAAAAGCCGTCTGATTCTTCATCAGACGAAGAGATGTTTGATATTCCTTGAGATAGGTTATTAAGAGAAATTTGCCTTGGAGCTCCCGGGGCTTGTAATTTCTCGGAAGCATGTCTTGGAACTTTGTCAATTAAGAACATAAGAATGAATCCCAAAATCAGAGATAAACCAATCCAGAATGTAGGTGATTCGTCGTCGTGATGCACATCGCTTTCATCTGTGGTTTTCTTCTCCATCTTTTCTGGTGCACCATTTTCCTTTTCCTCTGCTAAAGTTTCCCTGGTGATAATCTCAACTTCTACAGGTTGCGAAGTCCTTGAATTTAGCTGGGCATGTCTTCGGTTGACAATTGCTTTGTTCGAGTATGCGATTGTGTTGACTCCACCAACCCATGATAGCTCAGAGCTTCTCTCTTGAGCCTTCATGCTCCGTGCTCCATGAGTATGTGCCGAAGATCCTGCAGTATATACTGCCTCAATTCCTTCGGGTATAATAACAACCAACGATGTCCCGACAAGTACTCCCATACCAATTGTGGATATCAATCGAAGTTGGGACGGCGATAAGGTCATAGATAGTGGAATTGCTCCAGCAAGAAAGCAACTAAATACTTCATCAGCATATGAACTACAAGCTTGGAGAAGGGAATTACCTCAAACACATTATGACGCTCAAAATGAGCAGCATAAATAAGCCGTCAAACATCGTGAATACCCTCACTTGCACCTTTAAAATCTACTTCGCAATCCTATAAATACCAGATCAAAAGGAATATCACCGCTTCATTTCGAAGTCAGAACCACAATAAGTAGAAAGGAGACAAGACAATTTATTAAATTCTCAGAAAGGCAGGTGAAAGATATTTTTGCCTATGATTGCGCACTCCCTTTATATAAAGAAATTAATTCGTCACTTCAGGATGACAGATTTGGGGTCTTACTCAATGTACGAACGAGGCTGAACTACCAGATTGAATCAAGCTAATAATAAAGAGTGCCACAATGTTATTAAGTAGTTTATTAGAAATCCCTGTAACTTCTGGGTAGAAAACGCGTCTCAGCCGATAATCACTCTACTCCCTACGCGATTTGTTAAGCTCCGGTGAGTGAAGCTTTGAACCTTAACAAGAATATTTACAATTATCAACAGACGTACCTACCTTTCGCATTAACAGTATCAGCAAAATCGGTGTCGCGAGGATGGCTGAAATCGATTCTGATTGTAGGTTTTAACAATTTCTGTCACCCAAAGTCCTTTTTATTGTTCCCGTCGATCGGTCGTATTCCTCTCAAGATATGTCGTCTATTGCTTCCTCCCCAATGCTCCATGTTGAACTGTATGCGCCGATGAGCAATAGCTCACGAAAACCAATTTCATACTTCACAAAAGCTAACATAATGTAATCCAGGGTCGTCCGACTCAAATGAGGCCATATATATCTCTCTCGTCACTCCAAGCACCGAAGGCATAACCTCATTTCATACTTTCAATCCAAAATTCTCATATCCCATTTTCGGAGATGAGGAATCAATATTTGGTTATCAGGGATTGAGAATCAACTTAAAATATAATGCCTGTGATATGCGACCTGGTCTTCAAATTACTTACAACAAGAAATTTAAAGCAGTCGGTGATATAGAACCAACAGATCTGAAGGCAGTGCTGGAACCATTCTTGCCAAAGAGTATGTTCACTTCACGAAAAACTTCCAGGAACTGTCACTAACATCAACACATAGCTGCTTTTGAAAAATCAAGTGTTTTTGAATCGCATGTTTCAGCTACTCCAGCAGATTGGCATCCACCAGGAGAACTCTTTCGCACAATTGAGATCGGTGGAGAAATATTTGAGATATGGAAAGGCAATTTCTCGGATCCGGTCTCTCAACAAACCATCAAGCGGGTGCAAACTTTAGTTCCATTGTTTATTGAAGGCGGAACCTTACTTGATCTTGATGAATCAGAAGATGATCTTGGACGTTGGACAGTATTCTTCTTGTACCACAAGAAGCCAGCCGCAGCCTCATTTTTTGAGAAATCTTCATCCTACATATTCATGGGCTTTTGTACTGTCTATCGCTATTTCGTATATACGCCCGCTACTCCTCCACAATCCCCTAATGGCGACAAAGCAGCTCCTGAGTTCACAATCCCTGTTGACGGTGTATCGTTTAACACTCTTCCATGTCGTTCAAGGATATCACAATTTCTCATTCTACCCCCTTTCCAGAGCGGGGGCAAAGGATCACTATTCTACAACGCCGTATTCGACTACTTGTCTAGTGACCCATATACAAGAGAAATCACAGTGGAGGACCCGAATGAAGTATTTGATGATTTAAGAGACATCAACGATCTAGGTCGTTTACTCAAAGACGAACGTTTCCTCAAATTAAAGCTAGACTCAAAGGTGAAAATCAACCCTAAAGGTCCAGCACCAGCCAAACTCTTTGATACCGATGCATACGAGAAGCTACGAGTTCAATTGAAAATCGCCCCTCGACAATTCGCTCGCCTTCATGAAATGTACCTACTATCTATAATCCCTCCGTCCGCCAAAGCAGCCCTTCTCCGCGATACGGGAAAACCACACAAGTCTCTTCTGCCTCCTAGAAAAGAAGATGAACACATGTATTATCTCTGGCAACTCCTTGTGAAGCAACGTCTCTATCGTCACAACAAAGATGCATTGGCGCAATTTGATCGTGGAGAAATAATCGATAAATTAAACGAAGCATTAATGAGTGTAGAGGCTGATTATGGAAGATTGATTGAGATGGTCGAGGAGAGAATTGAGATGGATAAATCTACTGCTGTTGGAAAGGGGAAGGGGAAGTGTGTGGCTAATGGAAACGGAAAGAGGGCTGTTGGTGAAGAGGACGATGAAGATGATGAAGACGAAAATGAGGAGCCTTTGGCTAAGAGGTTGAAGTTTGCTTCTTGAAATGCATAGGTGGTAATTTGGTTGGTATAGGGCGGAAGAGGCACGTGTATTAAAAGTGGTACCGCAAATTGGTACTCACTGTTTCATGGAGTTCGGGTGTGATTGACTTTAGGGATGATATCAGGAAATGCTTGAAATCTTTGGTTTTTGGATGGGAAAGAATAAATTTGGAGAGAAAGAATGAACATTAGAGTCGGACAGTTCAACTTCAGACATCAATACGCAGCGAAATTTAATGATAAGATATCAATTCATATTTACGCCAATTATTCCGGTACTCTCATTTCCCTGAATTTCTCTATTTCATTTTGACCAACCATGTTTTTATTCCACCCGCCCATTGCCCATCGCTCATCGCTAAGCACAAACCCAACCGTTCAACCACGTTAACACTTACAACCTCGTCCTCTTAAACCCCACAACTCCCCTTCCGAGCTGCCAGCCACAACTTTCGCTTCTCTCAAAGCTATCGCCACCGTTCCGTTGACTCTTTCCTCCTCAAACACCAACAATCCTCCTATCCTACATCCACCTAGTGTGCTCACTTTATCCCTCAAAAGTGCAGGATGCTCACCTAGTAGAATCAAATCAGCTGCACCACGCATAGTCTGCGCAGCCATTTTTTGCGCTTCTTCTCGCGGGAGTCCTATTTCTACTGCACCGTCTGTGGTGGCCGCGAGCATCAATGTGAAAAATGCCGGGCCGGAACCACAAAGTGCAGTGCAGGAATGCATAGTTGAAGGAGGAAGAAAAATAGCTTTTTCAATACGTATGGAAATCCAGGTTAGAAGTTCGGTTGTGCTTTCAGGGAGAGGAGGAGTAGAAATACTTGTTACCGTCATTGATTCTCGGCTCTGGGAAGCGATGTTGGGCATGCGCGGACGATGGTGCAGGGGTTAGAGGCGGATGCGAAGTCGGTGAGATCTTTTGTTTATTTGGCGAAGAGCTCCGTCTGAAGTTGCTCGACGGTTGTACTGAAGTAGGTACTAATCAGAAGTTTACCGGCTAGGGCTTGTATCTAATCTCGTATACCAGCTAGGGTTTACAGGCTAGAAGAATGATGGAGGCACGCTGGACGGCGAGGACATTTCCGTTTTGAAGGAGGGTGGTTCTGCTTGTGGGAAGATAGGGGAAATTTGTTTGTCGTACTTTCTTTGCGGACTCGGGGCGGCGGACACAGGCGATGAATTTTGAGGGGAGACGGGTGGGTGGTTCGATTGGTTAGGCGGGAGTTGATGTTCATGATGTGGTTGGAGGGATGGCAATTGGGGTTTGAGGTCTATTGGGGACCTGAGTATTCCAGAGAGGATTGCTATACCAATTTTTCCTATATTCAAGTATCACTGTTGGGTATGGCTCCCAAGGAAAGTTAGTAAAACAGTAGATATTTATCGACAAATCATTGGTATACTGAACAGATGTGCATAAGAATAGAGTTTGTTTCTTAAAATGCTATTGTCCAAGTGAATAATTTAGTAGTTGCAGAAATATAGCAAAGTGTAACATGAATATAATTTCTCTGCGCATGTGGGAGAAGTACATGTCCATATCTCGTCTCAGAGCCTACAAGAACGGGTACGGACGACTGATGGCTCCTACTGTACCCGAGAAGCACTTCACTATTTCCAAAACAATGAATTTACATTGACAATGTAATTCTCTCGATTTCATCTCCTCGAGTCAATAAAAGAGGTCCAGAAGAAACAAACACACAAACATACCACAACCAAGAACTGTCAAGGTCATTTCTAATTACATATTTCCAATTAAAGAACTTGTATTGATCATCTACTTCTTCGATCGGAACCATTATCAAGGTAGTTACTTAGTTCCAATACATCCTGAAATTATCTTCTTCATATACATCCCTTGTCTAAAATATATTGAGGTTCTAACCTTGAAGTCAGAAGTCAAGTAAAGCTCCCCTCCCCACCACACCAAAATACTGCCAAAGCTCTACCTCCCGAATTTCACCCGACAAAGCATAGTGCTTCAAAACTACATCATGGATACGACCAGACCAGCTCCACTTCGCAACAGTAGACTGCTAAATTCCTTTGAAGACCCGACTTTTCTCGCGAATTTACCAGATCCCATACCAAGCAAGCCGCTCAAAGCGAAGGTCAAGCCAGCGCAAGAAGAGATGGACCCCTTCGAAGTGCGCATTCGCTTTACGCAATATTTACAACATTTGAATGCGAGTGTTACGAGTGCGAATAAGACGGCACAGTATGCGTTGAAATATAGGGATATGGATGAAGATCTGCATAGTTGCATTCTGGAACAATTGGAGAGAGTACGTCTATGGTTTTTTTTGGTTTTTTGTGTCTAGAGATTGGATCTGTGGGAATCAAGAAGAAGGAAGCGCGTTTTATTAATTTTAATAGCAGCGACTTGGGTTGTGAAAAAGAATGCAGCTTACCTGAATTCAGAATTCTATGAACAATAGGGCAAATATCATGTTTTTCATCGAATTTTTATGCGATATGGCATCGAGAGAAGGACACGATGATTATGTACGCATGATGCAAAGAGATATTCTGCGGGTAGTTGATGCCGTTGCGCCTGAAGATGGCTCCGGAGCAGCGAATGTAAAAGTAGTGCGCAAGGTTCTCCAAGGCCTTCAACAAAAATCATTCCTTTTACCTCAAACTGTTACAGAAATTGAAGAATGTCTTAAGGAACGCGATACTCAACCCGACGCACTCATGTCTTCTCCGCCCGCGAACGAAGCCAATGGAAATGGCACTTCACAGCATGCTACTCCCAAACAAACCAAGCCGAATGGAGTGGGGAGATTGGATAAGAGACAGATTGAACAGAGAATTGAAGAGGATCGCGAGAGACATAAGAGATTGAGAGAACATATCTGGGCTGTACCGGCCTTGGGACCCAATTCCGAGTTTGATAAATTGTGGGATGAAACGAGCGATTTGGGAGATGATGATATGGATTTGTATGAAGAAGAAGCTATGGAGAGAAAAGAGGCTGGAAGGGAATGGTTTAATGAGCAAGTTAATAAAAGTAGACTTGAGGGTCAATCTTGAGTGGAGGGTTACTTTTCCCCGCTCATGGCGTTAAATTGCATCATATGGCGGAGTTCGTGCATTGGCGTGCTACGGTTATTCAGGTACACCGGGGATCATTGTGTGGCATGTAAGATTACTTGGACGGCGTGGTTATATATGGGTTTGAGGACTTTTGCATCGCGCGGCTATATAGCCTTAGGTGCTCAGGAGTCGGCACATAAAAATGCGGTAATACCATTTTGTTATACAGAGATTTAGTGTTTAGAATTCAGCTTTCAATAAGAAACAGAACGGGTGGGACCCTTAAAATTATGGCCACTATCTCTTAAATAAGCATTCTCTCAAGATTACTTTGACTGCAATCACAAATTTACAATTCCCTCCAAAGTCTGGAATCATCGAAAGACATGGATTCTGACTAGTGCATACAAGTGTGCCTCCTATGCGGCGTGATCATCTTTTCATCCAGCCATGATTCCGCTGGTGATTCTCATATTTGGGATTGTTTTTTTGTTCGCTCAAATTCTTTGTGTGTGTTCAGGAGACTTTGAAGTGGCTTGCGATGATTTTTAGTCCTTAGGATCCTCGCAGTGGCAGGTCAAGTATTTCCTGATATATGTAAGTTTGAATATGTGGGTGAAAGTGAACAGTTAACAAACAGTAGCTTCCTCTTGATCTTAAGGGCGAGCTCTTTCCCTAGATTCCTGACAAAATGATCTAAAGCCAGTCTACATGAGGGAGACTAGAGATTATTTCAATAGCGGTGTTCTGTCTTTCGATCTTCTTCTTGAGCCTGGATTCTGAACCAAGTTCATTATCTTCTCAATTCCCTTTTTCTTCCTATTTGTAGACATAGACGCCTCAGAAACCGAGGAGTCACTGAAATCGTCGTCTCGAGGATATCCAGAGTGAAGTCCTGCAGGAGGTGTGAGTTTCGACGAAGAACTATCAGTCAAAGCTTGGACACGTTGCTTACGGGTAGGCATTGGCTTTGATGAAGCTGGCTTCCTCGAAGAAGGCGCTTGGTCTGATGCTGAATCTCGTGTTTCATTGCTTCGCCCTCGAGGTGAATGCGTTTGTGAGATTTTAGGTGACCTCTCACTACCTGTATGTGAACGCCTTAGTAGTTGATTACACAATTTCAAACATCCTTCAAGGGTTTCATGGTCAGATTTCGTTTTTTCCCATTGATTTTTCAACGCTCGACGTTCCCTGTCTTTACCGGTTGCGTTTTTAAGATGGTCGTCTATACGCACGTATAGATCATACCGCCAATTACCTGGCGATTTAGAAGGATTATGTGAAATTGTTGCTAGAAATTCTTTTCTTTGTTTGTCTAATTCATCAAGTGCTTCTTTAGCCTGTCGTTCGCCCTTTTCCAACTCTGAAGCTGTAGGATGCAAGTAGTGACGGGATGGTTCAAGAAGCATTAAAGCCGGTAATTCAAACAAAACTTTTCCCAACCATGCTTCACGTGAAGTTTCATTTAGTCTTAGCATTTCATCGGCAAGTTTAAGGGAATCACTGTAGCCCTCACTAGCATTAGCAAAACACACTGCTTTACTCGTCGCACTTCTCGCTTTAATGAGCATTCCTTCCCGCTTCCTCTCAAGGTTCGAATGTCCGTCGCGAAATAATTCTTTAACTAGGTTCGAGAATTTAGACCTGCTTTTACTAAACTCCCATTCTTTTTTTTGTATTTCGAAGGACTTTAATTCATCATATATCTTGCGATCACGGTCATGATCAAAATTTGTATCATCCTGATAAAGACGACGTATTTTTCCATCGAGCCATTGTTTTAGAAGATAGGAATAGCTTTCGAATCGAGCTTTCTGTACGTTAGACATCTCCTCACGGAGATTGAGTTTGTAAGTTCTTGCAACTAACCATACCCAGAACTTTTCAGCTTTTAATCCCTACCCAAGATCTCTCGTCAGTAGTTATTATTTGGAAAATCGTGAGTAAATACTTACTTCATGCGCCATCCAATCTTCATTGCCGTTAATAGAAATCATTGTGTTCCAAAACCGCTTACCGAGGATATCAAGATCCGATTTATCAAGAGGTTCGTCTACAGAGCCGCACATGACACTAAACCATCGCTTGGTGAATTCACACAGAAGATTATGGTCCCAATTCACAGAGGCTCGACAGCGTTCATTGAGAAGATTGACCCGAACAGCATTCTTGTGGGTCACACCAAAGACAAGTCTCGCAACCTCCACAGCTTTGCTGCGACTATCTTCGGAAAATCTCCCAAGTAATATCACTGATTGACCGTGCTTTTCATCTTCATCTCGAAAATGATAATAGTTGTTGGTGTTACGTTGAAGGGCTAACTTGTAAGACATCATGACCAAGATCTTGTGAATTAAACGACCTGTAATATATCTTGAAAGAGGAAATTCTTCCAAATTTATACTTGTGACGGGCCATTTTAGAATGCTTGTAAGAAAATTCTATCTTCTAATATTGATTTTGACACGCACCACTGCAAACATGTAACTAAGCAAAATAGCAAAAAATGCTGACCGGTCAACTGTAGATGGAAACGTTGGAGGTTGATTTGAGGGTCTCGAACACTACGTGTTGCGCTTTTTGTAATCCTGTTAAATGAAAATTATGGTCAAATCAAGACGGCAAATAATATTTGAAGCTATAAGACTGAGAATGAGGGACGTGATAAATTGTAATTAGAGCAAATGACTGACATAAAACAACCTTAAAAAATGAAGTATCAGCAAATTCCACCGTTTGCAATTCTTGCTGCCGGGAACTATTTTTTCCATCCCTAAATAGTACACGGTATTACATGGTAGACCGCATCGGCTGTTTTCTGGCCGATCAAATTAGCCGAACCCTATGAGAGGCTCGGATTTGTGGTATCTTGCTCCCCCGCGCTTAATTATTTCTCATATGGCAGCAAAGCGAACATGCAGTTATGAATCTGATACGTGGGAATTTTGACTGTAAAGACATTGATTATAGAAGTCGTTATCGTGAAGTAGTTCTACACTTAACATAGTCGTATTGTACTCGTAATAATCTGGTTGGTGCTGTTGTTTTTCGGTAGAGATTTGGGCTTTATTATCTTGCCAGGAAGTGAAGTTCTACTACCTCTGACATTTCCATCGAACAAGGCTCAGATATGACTAGTGACTCAGTAAAGGATGAAGAATCATGAGAAATGGAGCCGTACCATACTAACTATTCACTACGAGGTCGGATATTAGAGCCCCCGGGCAGAAAATGCGATGTCACATTGAGACGTTCCTGATTTTCTCATCCAACGATAGGTCTAATAACTTAAATATTCCAATCTACTATGTTAAGTATCAATATAGTTATCCCACATCTAGGATTCATCCTTCATAGTCTTGTCACTATGATGACCATCGAGGATTAAATATCCTAAGACTACTGACGGGCAGGCACTACGTGTTTCTGACCAACTTATTTTTCGGACCAATTATTAGTCAATTTTAAACTCCATGGAAACGATCTGAAGAACGAAGCATCACTTACTGATATAAAGAAACGAAACATCAAACATGGGAGGACGACTGATAAGACAATTTGAAGAGAGGGTATTCGTTGCTGAAATATGTGTATTCAATAGCTCAGTTCTTCTCTCGCAAAGAGTTTGTAATCACGAACACAGCATGCGCATTCATATATGATAGAGGTTGTGTAAATGCAATACATTCATTCTGCCAGAAGCTTAACTCAACCGAAAAGTCAGGCTTTCTGTCAAATTGTGATATCTTCCTCCCAGACTCCTTAACCTACCCAATATCACTGTTCATTTACTAAACTGGATATCTTGTTTATATATTCCTCCATACCAAACATCTCAGCAGCAATTCCTTGAAGCCAATTTAAAATTACGTGAAATTCTCTATTTATTTCATAAAGTACTCCACGAGCGTCATGCGCTCTTGCTCGGGGTATGGCCGTCATCAAGCTGTCAATTCTAGCCCTAAATCGTCTAAGAGTTTCCCGGTCTTCGTCATTCTGAACACGTAGTTTCTTTAACATGCCATCAAGGTCCCCTCTTCGCCTGTTGGAACTTTGCTGAACTATCCCGCTTGTGTGAGCGGAGAAGCTCGAAATTCCTGACCAGTTCGTCGACCTCCTCTAGTGATATCTCAGAAAACTCGTTTTGCTGTGCATTGCAACAGAATATGATAAGGACTTACTCGCAAAGACGTGTCTGTCCGAATCAGACATTATGAGGATGCCACTGATTCTTGTGTAAAAGTCTCAACGTTGACCCGTTGAACTACAGCACTGAATTTTGATCTGTAATTTGATGCGGGTGAAGGCACAATAAGTAAGATTTGGATGGTAATTTCGGAGGTATCAAGCTGACAGAGATTAGTAGTGAGAAAAAGGGGACGTCTACAGAAGGCGTAACTTGATCTGACACGAGGCTTCTGAAGTTTTCAATTTTGTTTTTTGGTGGTTAATGTGCTGTTTTGTCTGAGGATTGAATGTAAGTGGACTGGAATAGGGAAACTATTTAACGCATCATTAGAGAGTTATTGTGTGGCGGAATTGAGAATCATTGTATAATCATTGCATCTCAAATCATGTTATACTGCGTCACAATTCGGCATTGGAGTCACTTCCACTCGGAGAATACACTCGAAGGACTCTTCAAGTCACTGCATGATAGATTTTCATGTCATTTCTGTTAATCCTACCGGTTTAGTCACTAGAAAACGGAAACCATCACTCCTATGACAGAACTACAATACTCATAATGACTAACTCATCCATGTTAATTCAGCGCTCTATGGACTGCTAATTTGGGTCTTGGAGTTCAGATATTTGTGTCACAATCATATCACATATGGAACAGAGAGAGTTTAAATGGAATACAGTCTATTGTCGAAGCTCGTTTAATTACTCGAAAAATCAGGCTCTATGCTATACAATAAATTCCTCCGCTTTTGCTCTCTAGCATTTGTCAATCCATACTTCACCGAACTGTCAAAGCCGTGAAGGATTGAGATAGGCCTGAGGTGGAGCTTATTTGGGAGAGATTTTAGGATTGGTACGAATCTCAACCGAGAGTGACGCCTCTGTAACACTCATTTATGTCTGGATTAATCTTGAATGTAAACATACGATGACCTGGTTCTAAGTACTTGATCAACCGATCCAGATATTCTCTATCTGTCATCAGGCTCCATTCTCTGATCATTCCAATATCTCCAAATTTCTCAAATCTCTCCTGTAGAGCACCCTCCAGCAAGTTCTTAATAATTTGATGATCTCTCCCGTTCAGCGGAATTCCAACTTCTTGTCCCAATTTTATTCTCAAATCCTGCTTATATGTCGATCTAATTTCGTGCTCAAGATTTTTTCTCTCGTTTTTCAATGAAATCTCATCACACTGTATTTCGTCCCTCAACTTCCGAGCTTCAATTTGGCAACTGGCACGAGCTTGACGATATGAGCTGTCCGGAACACCTCTAAGATTCCTTATTGACTGCAATAAGTTCATGATGTGACCCGAGGAGAATTCAATATTGTTTCATTGAACAGAGAGTGGATGATGCTATACCAGTGTATTTGGGATGTTTTGTGTATTCGAGCTGGAGTCCGAATTCTGGCATGAGCGCTTCGAAGCTCAAATCGACGCATGGAATATCAGACACATCTATATTTTTGGAGAAAATATATATTGAAAGATGTAGTCAAGGGAGATATGTCAAACTTTGAGACTGTATGAATGATGTAGTAACAGAATACCGATGAATCCCTAGTGTTGACTAGAGATTGTTCAATCTTTTCGTGCTTTGGTTTCTGCTAAGTTTCGATGAGAATTTCGGCTTGATGTTTTGTGAGCTTTCGAATGAATGTTTGATTTTTAATGTTTAAATGCTTCTGGATATTGGAAGGAATTGAAACAGACGGGGACTCAGAGTATTTATGCTCTCTTGAGCTCTCTTGTAGAAGCCTCCAGTCATTCCAAATCACTGTGTCATTCAACATGAAAGGCTTTTTGAGTCACGCTGTATCTCATGATTCCTCTAATTTTCTTCAAATTACTGCGTTAAACAACTTCCATGCGATTTGAATCATAGTTCATGATATTTTTTCAATATCTTTCAAAATGACAATGCAATCGATGTTATTAAGACTATTATCAGAATTACTTATTATAGTCGAACTGAACGGTCTCTTTTTACATAAACCAAAGGCTAACTCAAATAAAAGCTTAGGTCAATAGTGGAATCATGCATTAAGAAAGCTTGACATCAAATTATGTTACACACAGGTCACAAGTTTAAAGACGATTCAAAAGAGGTTGGACTAGGATGATTTTCATTGTAAAAACTCGGCTAGTCTGTAAAATCAGGCATTCTGCGGTACAAATAGATCCTCCGCTCGGCTCCCTAGCAGCAAAACTCGCTAATTAATTTCACAATGTCTCCCCAACTGCAAATTCTTCCGCTCATCCCCTTGTCCCCTCGATACATCTGGACCTATCTATATCAAAAGGCTGTCACAATCTTCAAATCTCCATCAATGGCAGCACTATGCTTGTCCTGTGCGATCAAACTCTGCACACCATCCTGACACAGTATTTATACTTGAAGTTAAACTTTGCTGCTGACGACGCAAAACATTCAATTCCGCGTCAATCTCTTCCTTAAAGTTTGCATATATGGCTAGCATTCGTCCTCCACCGGCTAAATAAGTACTGAGTTCCACTTCCAATTCACCAATTCTACTCTCAAATGACGCATTTTCATCGCGGAGATTGTTCAATAGCTCTTGTAGTCTTCTTCGTAGATTTTGAAGAGTCACTCTGCGATTAGGGTGATTCAACGGTATCATTCTGAAATATATCATTTCTTCTTCCATGGAACCGACATCTCCTAAAAATACAGTCAGTATACTTGAATTTTAAAATGTAATGATGAGAGCTTACTAGAGAAAGCGTGGTTTGGACTAAAATATGTGGACATGATGATGGTTCGTAACAGTGAAAAGGGCTCTGAAAATTTTATGAATCGCTATGGCTTCGCTGATATATAGGTCTAAGTAAAATATATAGATCTGGCTTTACTTATATAGAGCTTGTTAGACAAGAAGACAGATGGATGAATGTTGAAGTACCTTAGGAATTCTATATGTGTTTGATTTATTGATGAGGATTTGTGGTTGTGTTGCCTTGCTTTTGATTTTTGCTTTCGCCCTCGAAATTCGACTTTGCTTGGCTTCTAAACTTCCACCTCGAGGAGAAATCCCAGCCTATTTAAGCACTCCAAAGTAGCTCCAAGACCCCTCAAAATGATTGAAACCATTGACTCCTAAATCATTTCTCGGGTGACTTGACCATGAAAAATACTCCAGACAGACTCATAACTCGACATTCGACTCATTCTCCATGCGCGTTCCGCAAGAAAATCATAACATCCACCATTTCAGTCACGATTTCTCTCAAAAGAGTTCATATAGAGGTGGTTCTGGAGTCACAATGCATCTTTCGAGTAATAATCGTCAAAATGACTCTAGAAAGTTGGACCTCCAGTCATCTTTTCTTAAATCAAAGATCGCACACAGGTATGAATAAACATTGTGGTGTATCTTTACTCAAATCACACGCCTTAACATGATAAAACTCGAGACTTCGAATCATCATATCAGATTTCTTCTCTCGAATGATGATTTATATCAAGTCACCTTCGAATCATTCTCGAAGTCA
Source organism: Botryotinia narcissicola (assembly GCA_004786225.1). Taxonomy (NCBI): domain Eukaryota; kingdom Fungi; phylum Ascomycota; class Leotiomycetes; order Helotiales; family Sclerotiniaceae; genus Botryotinia; species Botryotinia narcissicola. The sequence goes on along the minus strand of PQXJ01000142.1, from coordinate 9,048 downwards.
AAGACTTCTAATTTTAGTCTTGATATCCAATCGTACCCGTAGTCAACTTTGGCTCAAGCTTTCTCAAGCCATAATGTAATATTACATAGATCACTAGACCACAAGCATCATTACAGAGATAACTCATATCATTCCTCGAATAACTCCAGCTCTCATTCACACGCCAACACGTAGATCCACCCACCGACGCATATTGAAAAGTTAGCTCGCCTTCCCGACTTCCACCCTTTCTAATTTCCTTCCATATTCCACTCTCTCCTTGAGCCATCTTCCTCTCATCAGAATCCCTCAAAATAAACTCGAGCTCGAATCTTTTGACCATCCAAAAGCTCAACCCATCCAAAACCCACCTATCCATCCATCCAAGCACTTACTCAAGCACACAATCCAAAAATCAACATCCAAACCTCCTATAAACATTGCGGTATCTGAAAAGTTCGCACCCATCAAGAAACCAGTTCACACGAAGTTCGCGCTCGAGGAATGAAGCAAAGAATTTTCAGATTTATTTTCCTTGCAAAAGTATAATTTCCCTTCTATCTCTTCAAGAAATTCACAAACTTTATTTCAACACTTCCTACCTTACATACACATCCACAATACTCCACACTCCACACTCCACACTCCCAGAACCACGAAACCACAAAACATTCTCAGCGACGACAAGCTATCCTCAAAATACCCTCAAACTCCATCCTGAATAAATTATCTCACCCCCCCGCCCTCACATCCCGATCTTACAATCTTCAAAAAATATGCACACCATATACATACCATCATACCATCATGCCATACATACCATCAAAAACTCCCGCAAAATACCATACACCACAACATCAACCCACCCAATCCCCCAGTCATCTTTTCCCACCCCCCTTAAAAAAAGGGAGAAGTATCACAACCACGCGAACCCCACCATTTCTTAGCGAGTCAACATCTATGTACCCATATACCCAAATACCAACATAGCACAGCGATTACTTAACCCAGCCGTCTAACCAACACGGATCTTTGATATAAATGAAAAGATAGCGATTAGCACTACCCACCCACCTACCCCCTTATCAACTAACTTATGGTTCCTCCATGTTCAAGTACTGGCGATCACTCTATCCATCCCTCACACACCACAACACATATTCACCCTCCCCTACACCAATTATCTCCACATACATCAATACACAGGAAACCTACTTACAGCACTTAAAAGCACATTCAAAACCAAGTAAAATAAACAAAAAACTCCTGTGTAATTGAATTCATGATATATAAATGTCCCCGCCCCCAAAATTCTTTCACCCAATAATAATATCCATGACGATATTCATGCCATTTAATTATTCTTTATTTCATCGAACCCAATACTGAATTAGAAGGAAAACCCTAGGAAGAAAAAACCCCTAAAATAAAATAAACCGTAAATGATAGGAGTAGAATACAAGAAAATACAGTAGTCAAGTATAAACCCGATCATAACAGTCATAACCTTCGTAGCTCTATTAAGCTTTTGTTCGTTTCTTTCATCATGAATCCTTTTTCATGTCTCATCGTGTGGGTATTGGGGATGGCATTCCGATCCATCCACGTAAATAAAAAACAAAGCCTGCCTGCCAAAACCAACGATATTCTTTTTCCCAAATATACGCCTGATGTTGTGCCGTTCAAAAATTCCAAAACAAATAACAACGGAAGAATTATGCAAATAGTGTAATAAAAAACAATCCCCAACCATCATCTCATAGTACAAACCAAGATCCGACCTATCCACCTCATCAAAATTCCTATCTTTACCATCCAATAATGGACTATCCCAAAGAATATAAAAAGCATACCTTTATGCCTTATCCTTTCCTGGTATCTGATCATAATTCATTTATTACGTCTCGAATGCTCCATCTCCAGGAGTTTCCTTCCGTGTTGCGTGCGGCGCCGATCCATTTCTCACACTTTCTCCTCCAGCGCTCTTCCTCCTCTCTCTGTCGCCTAACGAATTCTGGACCGACATCAAATTCTTCACCAACAAGCCAGTCGCTGAGACCACTGGCACCTTCACCTTTCATACCAGAAACTTCATCAGACTCCTTAGAGGGCCCTTCCTCAAGATCAGTAACGTCCTTAAAGACATCGTCTTCATCTTCGAGCGCATCAAATCCATCCATGGTATCACCAGATTCGCTTTTTGCTCTTTTGTTGTCCCCTGGCATTTTAAGCCAACACATACGTTGCGGGTCAAAGACCATTCCGCCAACGACTTGGACATTCTGGGCAGAGTTTATATTGGTGATAAGCGCAGGACGAGGTGTCGAGCATTCTTTTTCCCGATATATCTGCGGTGCTATCGCCCTTGGTGTCTGTTCAGGTATTGAAGCTGTCGGGGTTGCAGAAGCTGGCATATCAAAGGCCGATACTTCAATTTCGTTGCCTTCCCATCGATAATTAACAGGATCATATTGCATTCCTTTCACAGCTACACAGAAAAATTAGCGATAGGTTAAAAGTTATGCGGGGGGTATACGTACATCTGGGATTGTTTACATTTCCCATGGGCTTAATAAGTTGTGGCTTTTGGGGCACCTTATTCTTTTTTGATCGAACTGAACCTTGTGCATGAACCGGACTGAGTCCAGTTGTTGCTGAAACCTTCGCCCTCCATTGATTTGTAAGGGCAGCAAGAGGAGCTCCAGACCCAGAGACAGTGCGATGAGATGATGTTGCTTCCCGAGCCATGCGGCTGGCGGCAGTATCGCGCGCAAAGCGTGGTAATTCACTACTGCTCTTTGCTGGTGTCAATGGTGTTAGAGGTACAGGTGATGAGTTTCGGATGGGCATGATGTGTTGATGAGCTCTGTTGCGAAGTGAAAGCTGTTTAGGCGGGCCGCGGCCAATTGGCTCTTTGACAAACTTTTGCTCTGCATCTCGCGAGGTAGGTAGATCATCAAAAGCATCAAGTTCACAGCCATCACCAAAATGTCTTCGTCGAACAGGTTTCGTGATTTGCCGCTTCATAGTGGCTTCACGAGCAAGCATATCGGCACCACGAAGAGATCTGCGCGGACTGGGCGATCGAAATGTTTGCCTTGAAAGCGTTCTCGACGGAGGACGAAAATCGGCGCTATTAGTTGAGGACTCAGAGTCGTTACGGCGAAGATGCCGGGATGGTTTTGCAGTGACATGATGTGATTGAGAACTGGAAGCACCACCAGCAGGTAAGAATGGAACATGATTTTTTCTAACAAAGGACATGCTAGACTCAGCTCCGGATCGATCTTTTTCGACAGGTTCCTTGGACCGAGACATTGAGAGTGGCCTATTATTGATTTCCGTTCGAGACTGAGGTCTCTCATATCGTGTAGGCATTGGCTTAGCTGGCGAAGGCTGATAAGTCTTCATGGTTGGCATTGACCTCTTGAGCTTTAGTAGTTGGGAACTGGTCGTTGTAGGCTCATTGCGCAGAGTTGATGTGGACAACTTTGCACCTAGTTCACGACGCCGAGGAGTTGATGGAGGTATTGGATGATTAGAAGATGGTGCGTTAGACAATCCAATACTATTGATTGAAGAATGGATTGAATGTCCCAACCTAGATTGCGACCTACGATTTCGACTCGGTATTGGCCCACCACTCTCCGAAACTGGTTCGAGAGATGATGGAATACGTTCATGTCCATGTGGCCTAGGGAGTCGGGAGGTGGAAGGAAGCGCAGGTTTGTTTGTGAAAGTTAATGAAACCGATGGCTTGGGTCGAGTTGGGCTTTGTTGTTTAGTAGGTAGAACCTTTACGTTACGTTTCAAGGTGAGCTTCTTCGAATCGAAGACGTCCCCATCGCCAATCTCAAGCCCAGTCAAAAAGTCATCCTTTCCACCCAAACTTTTTCTTGGTTGCTTGGGCTCTACTGGACGTTCTGGCCAATCATTTAGTTGACGCCTCTTGAGAATATCCTCGAAATTAATAGGGCCACTCGGTAAGACTAAACCTTCAAGACCTTCATCTTCACTCTCAGCAGTCATGGAACTGGCGATGCTAGGGCTCATAGCGAAGGAATCTGAGTTCCTATTGGATCGACCATCTCTTTTTGTTCCACCAAATCGAGTACCTAAACTGCCTTCACCCCAATCGTCAAAATCGTCCTGGATACTCTGAGGGGTCTTCGGGATATCTTTACGAGTAGTGAGCTTCAAAGCTCCATCTGAAGGAAGTTGTAGATCTTGCTCGAAATCTTCTTCAGTTTCCCTACATTTTTCTGGTTTCGTTGATGCGACGGAGGGTGCCATAGACTGAGGGTTCCGTTTCTTTGTAACTTTTATGGTTGCTTCGCCATCTCCAAAGAAGTCATCGTCCTCCTCATCTCTGTAGCGATCAAGCATGTTCGACGATGCCGCCTTCGTTTTCAATTCGGGTCTCGGACTAACATGGAATATCGGAGCAGCCATCAATGTCTTCTGCGGACTTAGAGATCCAGAGCCGCTGACTTGACGTAGTGTTTCTGGGAATTGAGACCCATCTTGTTGTTTGATCTTTAGGGCTTCTCCAATTGGTACTTCGATATCCCCATCATCCCAATCGTCTGAAATCACCTTCCTTAATTTTCTTCCACCAAGTCTTTTTATACTTCCTCCTAATAAAGCCGAGGAAGGTACGTTTTTCGGTAAAGGTATACCGGCTCTTTTCGCTGTCGCGATCGCATCGTTCATGGCTCGTTCATCGTCTTCTGGTAAATGTACTTGTCGCTCCTCGTTGTAGTCCGATCTTATCGATAAACGTGAAGAAACTGATTCTCTGCGTGTCGACGCAATGGTTGCAGTTGTTGCTACTGAGGCACTTCGAAATGTAAAATCATCGCCCCCAATGTCAAGGTCGTCATCATCCCAGTTTTCCATATCGTCCTCCACGGGTGCCCGTGGCTTCAATACCAATTGATCCATTTTGAGCCCCGATTGTGTGTCGCAAAAGAATCGAAAGGTTGACAAAATATTGCGACCGTGTACTGCTTCTCAGTTATGAGCTTAAAGATGAGTTGAAGATTTCTATCAGCTTAATCGCGGGTAAGTAACTATCGTGAATTCATGTCGTAAAAAAAACTTGCAGATCGGAATATTTTTGGTTGACGTTGTCGTGAAGGAGGAACTGCAACTGCAACTGTAATTTGCTTTGTTTTGTTTCGTGTTCATTGAATAGCGAATGAATGTAGGAGTGAATCAGTGCATTCGTGGTCGCAATGGTGCTTCCCTGGTTTCGAATTTGTGGTGCTCGGTGTGCTCGGTGCTTGGAATCTTGTTGTTTTGAGTTCGCTGGCTTCTCAATTGAAATGAGTATCAGTGTCAGTATCGTGTGGTCTTGATGTTGATGTTTTCTTCCACCTTTGCTGGTATCCAAACCTCCAGCGCCCTTTTGAGGGCAGGTAGCAAAGAATTGTTGTTGGAAAATCGAAAGGCAATGAATCTCTTGACACTCCTGGCGGGTGGGTATTGAATGTTGAAGTGGGTTGAAAATTTAGTTCTCCGCTGTACTCAGTGTTCACGGGGGATTGAGTGGATGAGTCGAATGATTGAAGCTCTGTGGCTGGCTAATTTGAGGAAAGAATCATGGGAATTGTCCAGCCACGAGGATTTGATGCGAAGAAGAAGGAATGATTGGGTGTATTAAACGAAAATAGGTGAATGAAGGAATATTAATCGCGACGCGTATGTTTCTTTTTGACTCGATTGGTGGTATTTGCTTTATTTGACTTATTTATTGATAGTATGGTATTAAATTGATTCTTTTATTTTTGTTTGATTTATTATTATTATTATTGGATCTATACTATAGTAAGGATGATATGGATGTATGGATGTATGGATGTATGGGTGATGTGGTATACATAGTATGGACCGTACGCCGTACGCCGTACGCCGTATGGACCATATGGTATCGTATTTCACCTGAGTGACCCGTCCGTACCTGTGTTATAGCTATGGATCATACCAAGTAGATAATGTAAATAACAACCAACACGAACTACTAGGTATCTCCCTCGTACTAACTTCTTCTTTTCTCTCTCCTCGTGCTGAGCCGAATTCAAGTGAAGTCTGATATCTGTCATTAGGCAGAATGAGAGTGAAGTGAGCAATAGAAAATCAGTTCCTCATCGTTGCCTGATCTACCAGCAGATCTACCATTGATATCTACCTAGGTATCATAGCAAAGAGTAAATAAATTGATTATATCATCATCACATTTGTTTGTATTTAATTCATCTCTCTGGAACGTTTAATACGGATTCACATCTCCCCTTCCCTTATTTATCCTTTGATTCGGGTTTCTTGTTTCATCATTATTAATCATCACCACCCAACAACCTTATCAAACCGAATTAGATCAGCACCAGGAATACAGCCATACCCATACTATGGCGGCGAAGCAACTTCCAGCGGTTCTTCGCATTACATCGAGCGCTACGAATCAAGATGAGATTTTTCTTCTTCACGTCGAATCCGCTGGGTCAGAACCTTTAGATCTTAAGTTAGTTGGGACGGATGGTGAACTCGTATTTGCGGTCTCAGGTAAGCTCCGACCTTTGTTTGGATCGTCCCGCGCTGGAGGTCCCTGATTTTCAACCCTGATTTTCACATTCATGCGTTAATTGCGGGACCGCAAATTAATATTCATTTTCATTCTAGTAAAGCACAGCAAATTATCTTCGCTCAAGTCAAAGAATTCTCCATGTAGTGACGAAGAATGGATTCTGATTTTGTCATCCATTCTGCTTCATGAGCCGCCGAGGGAAGGGGATGAGAATGTGACCAGAGGAGTTGAGATTCATGCTAAAGTGGAGAAGAAAGCCGTGACCCTTGTGATCCAAAAAGTTATCGAAGGGATCAAAGTACGTACCCTCCCAGTCATTGTGTTGGCAATCTTATCATATTACATACTAATTATACATCAGCAACGTCTCGGCGCAATCAAACTGGATGAAACTGAAGAAGAAGAAATTGGCCTTTTTGAATGGTGCGCTCTAGCAACAAAATCGGCAGATTCGGCAAAGGATGAGTTGGAAGCATTACACACTAAGTACAGGGAACAGCAGAAAATGTTGGATGGACTCAATGAAACTTTCAGGGAAGTAAACAAAACAAAATCCGACTATGAGATTCAGCTGTTGGACAAGTTAAGCCTCTTGCAGAATGAGAAGAAGCTCAAAATAAGGGACCAACAAACCTTATTAGCAAGCGCCAAAGTTGATCCAGCAAAAATCGATATAGTGCGAGCTACAAGATCTGGGAGGCTCAGAACCGCTGGCGCATCGAGAACTGGGAAGCGTAAAGCCGGGAAGGGAGTGCAGGCTGAAAGCTCAGATTCAGATGATGCTTTTGAAAAAATGGATGTTGACAAAAAGCAACAGCAGGATGATACCGCTGATTAATCATACCAACAAGAAATACAAACTCCTGATCGCTCGGATGAAGAGACTGAAGATGAAGCAGAAGCTCCACAGTCAAAACCTCAGCGTCGCAAGGGAAAAAATACCGTTCAAGATGATTCGGATGAGGAAATGCAAATAGCGCCTAAATCCACAGAGACAACAAAAATCGCCGAGCTACCAGCTAAAAGGGAACTACCATTTGCCAAAAAGCCAGTTCCGGTACCTGCAGATGATGGATCTGAGACCGAATCGGGCTCGGACGATGAACTATAATAGACATTCTCATTCCAATAAGAATTATCCTTCAATGAATAACGGGTCAAATCAATGAATGTCCCAAACTGTCTCATCGACATTTCACCATATACAAATGTGATTGGATCTCGCGAATAATATGACTCTTCCCAAGCGCAAACCATATGCAAATCATAATCACGATTCCAATTCTCAATTCCCATTCACGCACTTCATCCACTTGCACCAACTCGACAATCCCAAAGCTAAAGCTCCACAGTGACTCGTGCGTATCCCTGACAACCACCATCTCGAGCGGGATTTACAGAGTTGACGATATAACGGTGGGGGAAATTGTGCATGCCGCATGCACAGGTGGGGTGAAATATGTATGCACTCTATGCACCACGAGAGTGTGGATATCACACCGACATTTCTACATGCTGCGAAGAGGGGCGTTACTGGGTGATGATTATGTCCCATCGCGTGGCGGGGGATATATAAGGGACCTGGAACTCTTTTGAGGAATGGGTATTGTGTGAACAATGATTGAAAGAAAGGCTGGCGATAGTTGGTGGTGGTCAGTATATGGTGTGTGCGGAGATGTGGGTGGACGCTTTGGGGGCCGCCAAAAAATATGAAGGTGGTAAATAAATAAATTTCCAGCCTTCTTTTGTTTCTGTGGTAATACTATCTTGCCCCGAATATATCATTTCAATCCAGCCTCCGTCAAGTGGCGGGATTTCTTCATGGTCTTGGGGTCTTGACCGCACTATCAATCACACTAAGACAATTCAAAATCTCACATCTGATTACTATTAATATCTCATCGAGTGTGATAATTTGTCCGTCATAACTAGCTTCAATTTCGAGATTTTTTTTGGACACACTCTCAGATTATATCTTCCATTATAACTAGGTACTCATGGTATGATATTCATTGGCAATTTTCATTGTTGCAATCCAGGGTACCAAATCCTCGCAGTGAGCATCCAAATCGCTCATTCATTACGATGCTCCGTTTGATATACTCTTCCATGTTAGGGCATGCTCGAGAATAGTTATATTACCGAAATTACCACCCCCATGGCTACTGCTGCATACATACTCTACCCTGCAATTTTACCCCCGTCAGTAACAGAACAGGTTACAATAATAGTCTTCATCTACGCTCGTGAAAGCAGAGCAGAACAAAGGATCAAGTGGAATTCCTCATGCGAATAAGACTCGCCCCTTCGATCTGCAACGGAATATGCAAATAGCATACATAAATTACACGTTAGCTATATAATATCAGAAAAAAACGTTCCTGACACATACGACCATAGACTGAGGAGAATTGGGCATCCCGTCCGCTCTGCCATACACAAGCCTCAGATCGGTAGATTAGTAGTTGGGTGGGTGACCACCA
>PQXJ01000141.1:0-76843 GCA_004786225.1 Botryotinia narcissicola | reverse complement strand
GATGTCCGTCTCTTTGCTTGGAGTTTGGAATCAAGAGATGGGATATGGACTTGGTGAATGAGGATGTGTGATGGAGTTGGTAGATTATGGGGATGTTGATGGAGGGGGTGAGGGTGGGGGTGAGGGTGGGTGATTGATACTTGGCTGGGTGAGTGGGTATGGAGGGTGAATGAATGATCAGTAGGTGAAAATTCTTGGGCGTGGAACCCTACACATATCTTCTGGTTTGAAGTGGGAGCCGAATTATTCATGGGAAAACCTAGTTTGTGTGTGAGGTTCTTTCCGCCTCAAATATTCAGCTGATGTGTTATGATAATCTTGCTGTTGAACTTGGATACTAGGAGTGGAATCCAGAGGAAATTTAGGATGGCTGACCTACTTTTGGTTGGCTATATAGGTAGGTATATGAATGAGTGTGTTGGGGAGTTGATCGCTAAGTTGATGGGTAGCTGTAAGTTCTTTCTGGTTGGTTGAGAATGTGTAGATGAGAGGTGTATCTTTTATTTCTACTTGAAACCGGGGGTTGTTATGAGTGTTTGAATTACAGATGTTCGAGCGATTGCTGTTTGGATTGTCGATGCACGAGATGTGAATTGGGGTTTTTGAAAGCTTGATATGATGGGTTTCTGTTTGAAAGCTAGATAAGTCTAGTTCAGATAGTTGTAAGGCGGGCTCGCATATAATTTATCCCCCCAGAGGTTTCGAACTGTTTCCTCGACAGTAGAATTTCGCTCTTGTCAAATTACAGGTACGACGATGATATCAATACACTATGATGTTTGTGTGAGTTGCAACTGGTCTCCTCTCGTCATAACCCATGAACTACCCATTCATTTTCATTTCGTTAATCCACTCTTCCATCTATTAATCACTCACTATCTATCCACTTCCGAGAACATGCTCTCATCCCATGTACTTCCATCCTATCTCACCATCTCCACCCACATCCACAAAAACCATGAAACTCCTCACTCACAACCCTCCTCCTTCCTTCACCCTCCCAAAAAGGAAAAAAATCAAAATGCAAAAATCGAAACCAGCAAAAGACTAATAAGCATCTCCCAACAAATTCCAAAACCTTTTTAACGTAGGACATGGATCATTGTACTGAATCACAAGGTTGACCATGTTCAATCATATTCAATACCATTGCGCCACGGACATTTATGTATTCAGATATTGGGGAGGGTGGTATTTGGGATTATATGTGGGTGATGGATAGTTGGGTGATGGGTTGAATTGTGTGATGAGGATTGGTAAGATGGTAGAGGAGGTTGGGGAGTGCGGGGGATTGGAGTTTTGTTTGGTGGGAAGAGGGTGAAAGTTCCTGGAATGAGTAGTAGGAGAATGGTGGGAAGCTTTAATGAAGCATTGCTTTCTACTAAGATTGTCTTTGGGAAGTAATTGCAAAAGGAGGTGGCTTGAATAGATGGATATATTGTATAGATTAACGTCGTTCTACTGAGATTGGTTGTAATGTTATGTCCCAATGTAAATGCGCCAACTGTGAAATGACACGAAGTTGATCGACTTGACAATATATCAAAAAGTCTGCATTTTACAACTTGATGCAAGGATTTATTACAAATTTGACAACAAAATCGTATAATTGGAGATCGATGATGTGAAGATTGAATTGGTTCAGGATTTGGAGGTCGAGGAAGTAGTTTATAAATTTGTACACCCACTGTTATGTGCCCCTGCTCCCACAGATGCACTGTTAATGATATGCTACTCACAACTTGCGAGTTTTTAGTAAGTATTTTACAATATGTATTCTACATCCGTATCATTCATACATGTGATATACACATCTATGATATACCAAGAGGCTTCAATATTCTCTCCCGTGCCACTCTTGTTGCAACATCACCACCCTTTTGCAATGCGATTGCTCCAATAATAGCATACAATGAAGTGGCTAGTACGAGCTCAAGACCAGACTTCTCGAGATTGTCCTTCTGTAAAGAGAATTAGTAGCCATATGGAATACGCCTCGTAAAAGAACACTCCAACTTACCATTCTAGGTTCCCATCGAATGATATCTGGCATGCCCATCTGGGTAGCCAAATTCGCCAACCTCTCCTTGCTTAAAATATCATCCACCTTGACGTTGGTCAAGTTTGGCAAACCGTCCAGAGCAGGGTGTGAAAATGGCTCCTCAACTTCTGTTCCCTGGCCGTCTGTTTCCTGAGGTAATTGAGTTTTTGTCGCAACCGGCGATTGTAATAAAACCAAGCTTGTCTGTAAGTTCAATATCCTACGTCCTGCATATTATAGACTCAGTATACGTTCAGCCATTCGCAACGCAAATCAGGATACGCACCGAAATATGCCAATCGATCATTGAACCCTCTCCTTCCTTGATCAAAACTCTTATGTGTAATCGCAAGCCATTTTACTTCGTCTGTAAGTACTTCGTCGCCTCCCCGTCCTAGAAATTGGATATAAAATCGATTTAATCTTTCCGGATCGCTGTTGACTTCCCATGTGGGTATATCGTGGTCTGCCCTCGGGTTGAATGGTAATTTCATCTGTGGTGGTGTGTATGACCATCTTGGTCTTGCACCTCGTTCTTCATTATATTGGGTATCTGATCTCGAGGTTGATATTGAAAATTGTCGGACGGTATTTGAGCGGGAGGATATGGGAGTGGCGCATGAGCATCTTTGACCTGCTTGACGGGTAAGGGATCGAAGCGATCGGGTGGTAGTTTTGGATGCCATTGCTATGTATAATTCGTGGTTAATCGTCGTGCAAATACCCCCCTCCTCTGGTAAAGTAATTCCTCGATGTTGAAAGCTCAAGATTTCTGGAAACTTTATCTAGACGCTAAACTTCTTTTGGTATAGGCTGAGTTTCGCGTCCATCATTGTGCCGACTCGCCGACGCGTCTCACCAAGAACGACATCATTTAAAATTCCACTAATAAGTACTGGAGGTATTTAAGCTATTGGACTCTTAATTTATGATCATGAAATTCATGAAATAATTTACAATATTATTTTGCTATGGCTACTCAAGGGATTGTCGGTTCGAAAGAATCAGATATATCTTCCGTTCTCACACAACGACTTGCTTCTGTCCTTCCTAAAGACGTCACTTTTAAGATCTACCATCTATCTACCCCTCCAACCAAAACCTCATCATTATATTCTGCGCCGCCGAATAATCGACCCGATAGAACTTATTGCGAAAGCCATTTTCTTACAGTTTCAATTCGAACTCCTTCAAAACAAGATGCATCTGAACTACTCGAAGTATTAGTTTTTGCAATCGAAATCCTGATTTATTCCACCGCATATGATACTACATTTTTTGTTTCAAAGGCCGATTCGACCGGTTATCTTCACCTTCTAAATCTACCCAAAGGAACGCCTTCTCCCATAAGGGATATTAGTGCTACACTCTTACAACATTTGGTCGAACAACATCAAAGGGAAAATATTCGAAGTATTGTCTCCCTTTTCGCACGAGCTCAAGATCAATATCTTTTCCCAGGGAGCATTGAATATAGTGGAAAGCATGTGTTGGACGATAGAGGCTTGGTGCGCTGGTGGTGTCGAGTTCTTGACCCCCTGATAGAGCAGACGGAAACCTCGAATAATTTGCGAAAATCACAATGGGACTTAGTGAAGGGCTTTTTAATTGTGCCTGGGCAGGACAATTACGAGACCAGGTCATATCTTCCAGCAAGAGCAAAGGCACAGACTGCGCAGAGCTCCTGGACCATTGGGCACCCACTTCGACAAATTTCAAGACATGCAGATGATGTTCCTCCACGATGTCTAGTCCCACATTATCCTGACGATCCAAAAGCAAGATTTCTTGACGAATTAGATGATGAAATAGGAAGAGGAAAGGATGATTCGAATGGACAATGGAAGAGTGTGAGAAATATTGATCAATTTTGGGAAATGATGGCATATAGACAAGAGTGTTCAGCCGGTCGACTTGTTGGATTTTTATGGATTGTTTTTACACCACCATCTCGACATAATCACGGAGATCTTGTAATTGGCAGCAGCCAAAATTCAACATTAGCTGACGATAGTCAAGAGCTCAACTCATCATTTTCATCCATACCAGACGCTACACCAGCCATTTCCACTCCAATGACATCCTTTCCTAGCTCGAATCCAGCTCAGCAGTCACCTCCGAAGCGAAGTGATATTCTTTCAGTCATTAAGGAACCTAGTCAACTGTCAAAGACTTCCGCCCAACGGCAGAAGAAAAAATTGTCTGGGCGTATCATTCCTAGACAGCCACGCATTAAGACTGAGAATAAAAATTACTTGTTAGAAAGACCCGAGAGCACTGCATACTATACTTGGAAACCAGAAGGTCGTGGCCAAATTATCGTTGACGAAACAGATTATCATCGAATCAATGAATTGCTTCTTCGACTAGACTTTGCCGATCTACACCTAGCAAGTTCGAGTTCGAAAAGATGGATCAATGAAGTTCGTTCAGGTGCTGGAAGCATGCGCGACACATGGGGCCAATTAGTTACAGGAACCAAAGTAACAGAGACCAAAGTAACAGAGATCACAAATAAGACGAGTGCCGCAGGCGTTACAACTCTTAATGTAGGACTTGTGCGAAAGAAAAGGAAATCGAGCACAGATGAGCCTCATGAGCCCACTCCTGCCGCGGTAACGACCCCACAAGTCAATGTGCTTGGAGCTGGTATGGTTAGAAAAAAGGTAAAGAACTGACGTGGTTAACATTGCGCCTGGTGTATATTTGGGATAGTCAAAGGTCTGCATTTAAAAGGCGTTGGATACAAGGGGTGTTTCCGAGATATGAATACCCAGGATATGGATCACGGATAATCGAGGCAATTATTATTTCGCATTTTTATACAACATTCACGTGAATTCGAAACACAATCGCGAAGCACTGATGCAGTGACTTCTCAATAGCCCCGGCCAAATGCGCCAGCCTCGTAGACCCATATTCCCCCAGGTCCGGCATAACCTTCTCCTTGCGTTATTTATGGAATGGTAGGGGATAACTTCAAATAGACTACGAGTAGCCGATGAACTTCGGGATTGCGACAAAGTTGCCGTTCCATCTGACCCCATTTTTGAAGCGGTAGAGTAGGTAAGCGAGACCTCCTTTACTTCGCCACATTATTCGGGTGCACAATTGGTCTATTCGTACACAGATGTCATATGACATTTAATCTTTTTTACGCCCCGACCAATGAGAGATTAATGCCTCATTAGTCAGCTACACTTCTCACCTCAAGGAGGATTATAGTATCTCACCACCTGCTTAGATCATTGCTGTTTCCTTCTTCATATATGAACCTAGATTTCTCAAAGATTTTAACTTCCTAGTTAGAAGCGGTCATATTTGTTTCTCTGCAATACCCTGAAATATTTTGTATTGACTTTCCTCATGTTTACTTATCCGTGTTGATTATTATCATCGAATTCTTTGTTGCCCAAAAAACGACGATGCTTTTTTCTAGTCTCATAGTCTTAGCATCGACAGTCTTTAACGGTACCAATGCTCTCGCTCTGAGTACCACAACTACACGTTCAAGCCCCATTGCGGCTCCAACTATTTTGCGGCGCGACGCGACTACCACTGCTTCACCTTCATCCACAAGTCCACTTTATTTCCTCACAACAAATTACATTACCATTGCGGGGGTAACAAATGCACATGTGACTATCTCAGCCAAAACAGTCTCTTTTGCAGTTCCTACCTGCATACAAACACTTACGCCGGGCAAAAATGGATACCTGCCTCCAGGTACATGCAACGCTCTTTATGACTACTATCCTAGTTCTGCATCAGCTGTAGCTGCAGCTGTCATTTTCGGATTTCTTACTCTAGCTCACATCATACAAACACTCTTTTACAAAAAGGTATTTGTTCTTTCACTTTACCCCAGAATTTAAAACCGAAATTGACACACTACGCAGGCATATAGTTTCTTCATAGTTTCAGCATCCATCTGGGGTCTCACGGCCTTCATAATCCGTATTCTATCAACCTACAACCAACAAGATAACGTCCTTGAACTCACGTCGTCCATCTTTGCTTTGACTATCTCGCCCTTAATCAGTGCCTATTACTTCATTCTCCTGGGTCACCTCGTACATCATTACCTCCCAAGTCGTTCTCTTCTCGGTATTCGTCCTCATCTCCTCGCGCTCCCATTCTTAATATTCAATGCAGCGGCCTTTGTGCTAGAAATTGTGGGTACATCAATGATGGAGAAGAGGGATTTTGAACGAGAACAAAGGAATGCCGATCATGTTTACATTGGAGGCTTGATCGTGCAGATGCTGGTTACCTTTGTGTTTTTGGGCTTGCTTGTGGCATTTTGGAGAGAGATGGGTGTGCTGGGACAAAGGAGCGTCATGGGAGCAGGGTGGAAGAGCTTACTGGGAGCATTACTTGGAGGGTCGTATTTTATCCTGGTAAATTTTCTATCCTTAATATAAAATGATATCATTTAGATAGTCGTACTAACACAAACCCCACAGATCCAGATATTATTCTCTCTCGCTCGATTCTCTACTAGACATAAGACATCCAGTGCACTGTCCACCCATGAATACTACTTCTACATCTTTGAAGTTACTCCAGCAATTCTAGCTATAAGCATGATGAACGCACTTCACCCTGGTCGAATCATGATCGGAGAAGAGAAAATGGAAAGTCTTTGGAGCATTCTCACGTGTTGCCCGCCTTGCTGTAGATTGAGAATCAAAGCCAGAAGAAACAAGGATACGGGCTTGATTGCTAGCTCGAAGAACTGACTGACTTAAATGAGGAGGTCTGAGGGGAAATGTGATAAGAATGATGAGCCGCCGAGGTATACTCCTTTGTGAGCTGGTTTTAATTTTGGCCTTGATCTAAAATAGTGTAGAGATATTGCTTATTTTGTTGTTTCTTGATTTTATTCTTTACTTCTTTTCCGGTGTAATGTGCAACCCCAGTATTTTTTAAGACACAAAGAAAAACCATCGAGGGAAGTCTTGCAAAGTGAGCTGTGAAAAAGCAAGTTGGGCTATCACATGTCGGCCCATCCATATCATAAAATGACAGCCCGGTAACCCGTACTTTGATTGGTCGGCTGCATGCCCACTGAGTTATTTCTGCCTCATCACAAGATATATCAAGCAGAGTCCCCTCATTTCCTGTGAGCTAAATGTAAATTACATTTACAAAGTCGAAATGTCGAGCACAAAAAAGTGGAAAGTCGTTCTGAGAAATGACAGGGACGACCCATATGAATCCGTGTTGAGCCTGGCCTGTAGTAACTCCACCAGATTTCGGCAACCTATCGTCTTGAAGCCAGGCATAGTTGAACAGAGTTCGGAGGGCAACGAAGTCATTCAGCGATGGGGACTCCCGACTCCCTGTGAATGTGAAGCCCGCGAAAACACTGCAGACGTCATAGTCTCCGACGTTGAGTTTTGGAAACCTTCCGCACTATTAAAAATGTTGGATCTCAGAATATCTCAATTTTACTGGAGTACATCTACTCATAATATGGAATTTTGTTTTAAAAGATCATGGAATTTTTTACGAGTATGTGTCCTTCAAACCACAGCGATTCCACTAAGATTAATCTAGGTCACGCTCGACAAACGGGCTCTAACCCATCACATCCATGACGATGGTAGATGGCAGCTATTGGGATCTGAGCACTTGGGTATTGAGGAGATTTGCACTCTGGAAGATCACCATAAAGAAAACTGGCATGAGTGTCATATTACGAAAAGCGACCGAATGCTGGCTGAGAAATTGGGTCAATCCCTCCCCTCGCGCAAAGAACTCCTCAGAGAGTTCGAATTCGAGTTTTATATCACTATGAAAGATGGTCATTGGATAGACATCGACGAATTAGAGACTGCTGGTCGACATGCAACTGTGGCGGACAAAAGATCGATTTCAAAGCAAGTATCCGTACAGTCAGGCAGCGATATCGAAATCGAGACCGTGACGACGAATGCCGGTCGCCCCAAGAAATTGTATCCACCCAACTTGCCAAGAACAAATACGAGAAAGCGTGTAGCGGAGTGATCTGGTTGATGAACAGGCTTCAGCGAAAATATCCAAGATGATCTGCTTGGGAGATATTCTACGGGATGGAATGAGTTGAGAGAGAATCATTATGCGGACTTTCGTTAGTATCTGGTAGTATTCAATAAAAAGTTGGGGATAGTGAGCAGGTTCTGATTTGGTATCATGATACGTGAACTGCATGATTATTATTGTCCACTGCCACGTATCCGACCAATGGAAAGCGGCTGACTCGGCAATGCTAATCCATTCGGAAATATGCATGTTTGAGTCTTGAACGTCTTTAGGCAACAGTGAGGTAGATGCTCGTTTGTTGTGTTTTGCTCTGTGTTGCACACTCTTCGAGCTTGTTTGCATTTCATAAGGGACCTCGGGTTCTCCTCATCATTAGTGCCTCGCAAACAGGACTTGGTAAAGATTAGTACTGCCTGGGTTACCGTGGAAGTATGTGTATGAGAATGATCACATAGAGGATGTAGAAATTTTGGAGAACTGAAACCAGCTAAGATGAATTTAAACCGAACCAATCACATAGTCAATAGAGTATCCTTCAATCCACCCTTTCGGTTATACTATTTGATGCCGCAATAGATGAACTGGAGGCCTAAAGCTCTTCAATGCCGAGAGGCTTCGTTTGTAGAATTATGTCATTTGCTGAAAACTTTGGTAAAGCAATGCACTCGAAACTTCATTTGTTGAGTTACATTCAACTTAACTAGATATCGGTTTCAAAAGACAAACGGCCAGGGTATCGGAAGTCGCTCTACGCTCCGAAGGAAAAAGAAGTGCAGGATCCCACGAATGAGTCGATCTCGGTGCGAAGGCTTTGAGAATGCTGAACGCAAGTTTCCGACGAAATCTTATCTACCTATGGTGGCGGTGTCCATGCGCGGTTCCGGCCCCTCAACATGCCTTTAACAGAGCAATTGATCTTAGATATGTTCATGCCGTTACATAGATTGCTTAGATTATAACTACATCTTTCGGACATTTGTAGGTAGAACTTGAAATTTCCAGAGGCAGCTTTTCAACCTTTCTAATTTTCCTCTCAATATCTCTCACAATACAAACGCCATCCAATTCGCAACCATGTTTAATCAGCAGTTATGCATTCGAGCTGATCAAAATCTCGATCTTCATCTCAAATTTTCGGCTGATTCCCCCAACTATAGTCCTCACATTATCCACAAAACCGCAAACTCCGCGGGGAAAAAAACTGATTCTGTTGCCGTCACTCTTGTGGATGTCATTTGCAAATTCTTGCCTACCAATGCCCATGGGCTTTGGTCCACCTCCTCGATTTTAGCGTGGAAGAGTCATATGTCAGTTTAGACGCTTTTGACGAGACACATTGTGGCTTTATTGCTCGTAAGGATCGGAAAGTCCAGGTGAGATTCATCGATATTGATCAAAGGAATTCTGTTAATCGTGATTGCAGGTAGTCTTCAATGACATGACTTTCAAGAAACGATGGCACTACGGCTACGAAATACTTGACGATGGACAGTAGATTCTCGTCATCCCTGGGGGCTTTGAAACAGAGACGCTAGTCAATCATTTGATCGAAAATGAATGGCTGGGATACAATGCAGGGTTCGTAAGAGAGAGGGACAGGCGTTTCGAAAAACCTCGTCTCCAGATAGATGCGTGGCTAAAGTACTTGGAGCGTGGAATCACAGACACCTTGGATCCAAGCAAAGAGAGAAAGAGAGGGTTGTTAGATGAAATAAAATTGTCCTTCTTCCGCTCGCTGGTACGCATGTTTCTTCGATCACTATTTGGGGGAGTGGGGGGATGGTTTTTGTAATTATAGAGAACACAATGAGTCTGTGGTAAGAAGAGAATAATATGTAGTTGGAGCAAAGTGAAAGCGAGAAATGTTTGCTGTCGAATATTGGGTATCCATTGCGACCTCACAATAAAAAGCTTTAGTTGGTGTATTCTGTTGTGGCGAGCAAATATGATCCTTGTGTTTTATCCTTGTGGCTGCAGTCTTGAATAAGAAACTACTTCGGCACCTTTCCGTGCCAAAGACTGGTACCCGTAGCCTGAGCTCGGTAGATGCTCGTTTCCTCATCCATCGAGATTTAAGAGTGCTAAATTTCCATTCCTTACATCTCCTAAAAATTTTCATGAACTCATACTCCTTCTTCCATCTCACTACCTACCTATAGAAATAAACGACCCAAACCTCAAAGAAGTGACTGCCCAGCGAGTTGATGTTGGATACGAATGCAAAGTTAACCTTCTTGCTGACGCTCCTTCGGGTCACCCACACATAATCAGATGGATTGCTCTGGTTGACAAGGACAAAGTTCCACATGATTTATTTACATTTTACGTAATTGCTACTATTCTCTACGAAATTGATCCATCGGCTCTTAGTCATTTGCTCGATGTTCAAGCGAGCCAGTTCTATTGCTGGTGGGCAACAAACGGGCATGTCAAGGAATCTGAAAGTGATAAGGAATTCCAGAGTGAAACCGTGGATACCGAGAGCCATAAATCCGATGACTTGTCGCCAGACCACATATATCTTCTTCGCGTAGAAAACATTGTTCAAGTCGGGGTGAGTAGCTTCCTGAAAAACATGTGTGGAACACGCATATTTAGTGCAGTGGAAATCCCTCTGATAATCCAATCATAGATCGTTAGTTTCGCGAGTCATCGCCCTGATTTGAATGTAACTTATGCTATCTGCGAGAAGGGAAAGTGGGAGATTGTATACTCTGAGGATCAGAGTCAAGATGAGAAATACTACCCAAGTACCAGCTCTCTAGATCATCGCGAAGCACACGATCATAAATTAGCAAGAATGATTATACGCGGGACAGATTTCGAGGATAAGAATAACATGCCAATGTGCTTTCACTGGGAATGTGTGCTTTAAAATGGAGCCGGGGGCCCAAAACATTCCGGGCGCAGGACCCAAAACATCTAAAATGCGGATCGTATCGCCGAAGTTTCTCAATAGGTTCAAGAAACTGTAACTGGTTCTGGAGGCAGTAGCAGATTCGCAAACGGGATGTCTGAGGTCCAAGGTCCGTTGGACAGACTTCAGAAGTCAGCCGAGAAGTTGACAAGCTCTTTGAAGAGAAAGCGCGATGATTGAGAGGATATGGTGGCTGATTTGGCATGGAAATGGGGTTTGACTGTGGCTTCCGTATCGATGAGATGAGAAATATTGTGGGTTCACATAACTTGGGCTGTCATATCAGTTGGCTAAGGAAGAAGATTGTCAGATTGTATGCAAATGATGAACAAAACATGGAGGGAAAACTTCCGATCAAGCCTTGGTCCCTTTTGTGAATTTTAAAATTTGATTGTCAAATGATGGAACATTGAAGAGTGCTATGAAATACTTAGATACTAATTATTATAAGCCTGCAAGTCTGAAGGGTCATCCAATTTTCGATTCCGAGTCGAGATAATTCTCAGGTTGTACTACTCAATTTGGTAAATCATTCATTTCGTCCAGTGTGGGATTGTTTCTGTTATCATGTTTATGGAGTTTCTCTCAAATGTTCTCGGACTTTCCGTCAAACAGAGTATTCATTTATAGAGAGAGAATTTGCAGGAGTCTTTTCCACGAAGAAAGAAAGAATTGACGAATAGAAGGCACAGTAAATTGATGAATCGCCAAGCATAGTCATACTATTGCTACCGAATACTACTCCAGCGTAGCCAAAACAAACAAAAAAATGCTGGTGTGCTCTGGCCTAGCTTTGACATGCAGCTCAAGAGCCTACCCCTGGAAAAAGCTAGGTACAATCGATTTCTTTTGCCAAAACAAAACTCAAGAGATTCAAGTGCAAAGGAATGTTCTCCCAAAGAGTCCTTTAGTGATACACGGTTATATAACAGCACTAGGTTGATCCCTTTCTTTTATTTATCATTGATATTTAAGACAACGTGCCCCATACTTGACTCCATCAATCTAGCTCAAGCAAAGCCTCGATTAAATATGGAAGACAAATCTTGTCAAAAGGTTGACCTGAACCTCGATATCAGCATCGACCTCCCGGCGAATGCTCCGGAAGGCCATCCCCATCTCCTGAATGTCAAAAGACCTCGAAATAATCCTCAACCCCCAAAATACAAGAAGCGCAAATCAAAACAGATTGAATTCCCGGAAGACTTGTCTTTGGTTGATGTCCTAGCAACTATACTCTTCGACTGGAAACCGGCAGCACTTCATCACCTTCTCAACGTTCAAAACAAACAATTTTATTGTGCAGCTGCATGGACAGAGTACATAGTAGAATACGATGAATCGGATAGACTTGCGTACGTACACCGCTTGGGCCAGTATGTTCGAATTGTAGTAAGTCCTTCAGATGGAGTATTATGGCGAAGAGACTTGACTAATTACGTATTCAGATTGACGAGATGGAATTTCGTGCCCAGGTATCTTATCGAATTTGCAATAATGGAAAATGGAAGATCATGAGCGCCCAAGAATACAGACCTATGGAAAATCGCATACATCTAATACCTTCAGAAAGAGTCGAAAGATGCGCCTGTAAAGAAATCGAGAAGAACATGGCTCGGCGGATGGCTCAGAAATATCTAGCCGATGGCATACTCCAAGATAGGATTTTCCCAGTTTTGATTTACGAGCCTGAAGCTAAGAGTACAAAGGAGCGGAAATCAAAGGCAACTACTACAAATGAGCTCAACGATATCGGGCGGGAGTCAAATACTGAGAACAGCTCTGATACTCTAATGGAAGGAAATATAAGCGCAAGGGTCACTGAGCTCGAAGCTCAGGTATTGGTATTGCAAAACTCGATCAAGGAACTTATTGGTCCAGCAAGAAAAAGGAGTCGAGGAGATTAATCGGAAAGTGTTCAGGACATCGATCTAGAGCGGAAATAGTGTCTACGTTGTGCAATGGAACCAGAATCAATAGTAGGGTGCATAGTCCAAAAGAAGGTTGCACATGTGCCGGGAACTCTTGGCGGTATTGATACACAATACTGAACATCATGAATCCACAATAAATCATATTTGGCTACTTGAGACTTGGAAATATGTGCTTTGCATTTCGAAGAAAATTTGCGTGAGAAAAATTCTGCAAGACCCTCACTGATCTCCGCGCCCTGGGGCCTGATGAGCAATGATAAGCATAGTAGGGATAATGACTAGGGGCAGAAATAGTAGAGTGGAAACAAGTTTGCAATCGAGGTATAATGGTATGAGAACTCGCATCATCTGGAGTTTCATTGTTATTTGAGATGGAACACAGACCAAAATTAAAGAGCTCCAAGATAGAATAGATTAACCCGAGGATGTCACTAAAAGTTTGAGGTTGTGGCGTAAGACATCACAGGCAGTAGAGACATTTCAGCAGCCCTGAGAATTAGGCAGTTTCAATTTGTGAAAGATGTCGAAATTATGTGGGAATCTATGAACAAAAATTAAACATCCAATCTATATAGTGAAGACTTCTCCATCCAGTGATCTACTTTTGACCTTACTTGGCCCCTTTTTCATTTCTGTCCAGGTCCCATTGACATTCCAAGTGCCTGCCTTTGTGTAATCCCAACTTCTAGACCCTTGCATATATCCAAATCTAAAATATTCGGGTTGTTGTAAAGGTGAGTTTTTATACCAAACGAAATGCTTATCACTTGCGAATCCTTCATCGGTGTATCCTCTGAAACGTTCTACATCGTTGACTAGCACACTGATGCCATCAAATGGGGCAGGTGGTGGAAGCCAGGTGAAAGATATAGAAGAAACATTACTACTCATTGAAATCTCTGGAGATGAAATATGTGGTAGCGCGGAATTATGTTTCGCATCTCCTTGAAGTGCTGCAGGAGTCTGAAGCACAGGATCAAATCCCCACCGTGCAATACCGTTGATAAACAAGCCGACCAACAATCCTTGGTAGAGAAGTGCAGGTCTAGTCTGCATGGAAGTTCCCGGTAGCAGTAAAAGAGCAAGAATATAGTGATGTATTCGAAGACTAAGACCAGGTAGTAGGAGAGATATGAGTATAGCGGTAACAAATATCCCATACAAGCCGAGAAAGCGAATTAAACGACCCTCCATGCGAAAGAAGAATACTTGTTTCACGATTATAATGATAAGGAATATGATGATAAGTGCCAGAGCAAGTTTGGCACCTGGCTGTTGATTGATATCGTGAGCATTCAGCCGTTGAATAGGGATCCACTCAAAAGTGTAATTTGATAGTGTTCCAACCCAGCAGCCCCCGAGCCATAATATAGTCTTCTCGATTTGAGCTGTGAGCCCAGTCAAGGCACGTTCGACGCCCATATATTTATATATGACAAAAGCGCAGAAAGCTGCAGGTAGGAACTTCCCTAATATGTTTGAGACCAGTCCGGTCATAGTATTAAAATTAGGTGGATCAGAGCCGAGACCAGTATGAGCAAAAAGCCCAGTGAAAATGGAAAAGAAAAAGAGACTAGGCGATGTAGTAAAAAGCGATAGCACTACTGTGAACGTCAGAGAAACAAACAGCAGTGACCAGCGCGAATCTTTGGCCTTGCAAGTGATTCCTTTCTGGAATGTAAATGAGGATGGGAAGGTCGAATCGAAACCAATGCTTTTGATCCCATGCCTATTTGAGCTTTGATAGCTATTGCGTTCTCCAACCAGCAACACAACGCCGCAACCTCCTTTGACATTGTCGACAACCCCAGCATGGATTGCGGATCCGCAGATGAAGCTGTCACTGCGATAGATTGCAGTAGTATCATCGTCTGCAGGTCCACCAATCACTAATGGCCTGTAGTTGATTTCTTGCGCTCCAACAGCTCGCGGATTAAGAACCTTTGCGCTGGCACAGTTTGCGGGACATTTGAATGCAAAACCACTTCCGTTAAAGGGACGGCAATCGTTTCCATTCAACCCACACTGGTTCCCAGCTACCCAATATGTATTGCCACATCCAATATCGCTAGGGACTCCCCATTCCTCTATCGCGGTAGCAAGTGTGCTTTGGCGTAGGACAAGAGCAAAAGTCAGAATCCAACAGAAGTAATATGCTACGAGAAGCGATATCCTATGTCTTTTCTTTGGTATATATCGATCTAAAAGTCGTAATGGTGCTTCCTGTAGCCATGGAAACCAAGGCTTGATGACGTTTATGCGCGGAGGGTCTGGCCCTTTCGCCCAAGTAATAGCTTGTTTACCGACACGTCTGACCGGAGTAGGAATCCATTTAAGGTACCGATAGGAAGACTGATCTTGTAAAAACCGAGGGGTAGGAGGAGAATCATCATCTGATATTTCGTTCATGGGTAGAAGCTGAGTGAGTGTAGGGTCTTCAATTGGATCATCGGGGTGGTCATTGTCCGTAAAATGCTGCGTGTTATCGACGCGACCATTTCGGTCCCCCATATTGTATTATTGAAACCCGAGAAATGAAGGTGATTTGATCCGAGATTCCCGAAGGTTTTGCCTGCTCGATTGCTTTTCCTTGCTTATTATAGGAAATTGGGCATGTCAGCCCTCGGTCCAAATAACAACTGAATTCTTGTGACAATCTCAATTTATTCAACAGCAGGAAAAACAACGTAAAAGAGAGTCAATGTACCATGAGTACTGCGGTGATAGAGGTATACTTTTGAAGTACTCCTCCCTTCCCGTCAGACTTGAGAAATGCAACATTTATCGCACGGACACTTGTCCGATAAGGATAAGCTGCTGTAACAAGAGAGCTAACCACTTATAGACTAGTTAGTGTGTTCACTCTGTGCTAGTACTATTCAAGCCGCCAGTGTGGGAAAAATTATATTCTGGTCAGATTCTATGATACAGCTGTTCTCGACGCCAATATACAATTCTTGTCCAAAATTATACATTTTGAGATGTTTAAGAAATCTGCAAGTGCTTGTCTCAAATTTACGGACGCTCTGTATATAATCTGAGGGTTACTGGCCTGCAGAAAACTCAGTATCTTGGCGATATTTAATCGACCTCTTTGCTCATACGTCTTATTTCACTTAACGAAATGTCCGCTATCAACATGGCTCCCAAGAACCCTACGAGGCTCGGATTTCAGATTTTGAATACTTTGGATCACAATGCCTCTGGACCAAGACTCGGAAGAATCACTCTGGAGGGACGGAAAGATTTGGAAACCCCAGATTTCCTGGCCATCACATCTAGAGGCGTCATACCTCATATGACGCCAGATGTAATTGCAGCACATGCAAAAGTACCAGGTGTCCATTTCGCATTGGAAGATTGTAGGTTTCACATCATTATATCACGTGTTTATATTCGTTCTGATCTTTTCTAGTCATAGAAAAGAGCAATAAAACAACCATATCTCCCATCTTGAATTGCCCTGGAGCAGAACCACCTCTTCATGCTTTTACAGCCTTGTCCAGATCTACCATATCTCTTTTGGCACCAAGACGGACACCTGCTGTTACAGCCCCCAATGGCAATAGTAACACAGCTATTTCTGTATTTACATCGACAGGATTTCAACCTCTTTCTAACAAATCCTACATCGATTCAATTGCAACTTTACGCCCGGATATCGCTATTGGGCTTGCGGATGTTCCCTATAGCATCATAGCAGGAGCCAAACGTACCGCCAAAATGGGCGATAGAAGTGTGCAGTGGCTGGCCCAGCTCTTGGCTGACAAAGTCAAGGAACAGCCCGTTTTTGCACCGGTATTACCCATCGATTATCAAAGCCAGTGGGAGTACATAAATTATATTTCTGACGAACTAGTCGATGAGGTCTCGGGTTTAGCTTTCTATGATTCAAACTTACTACCAGAAATTCCAGAGACTACAGCCATGTCTTTACTCCCTCGTCTCTCCTTGGATGAACCATCATCTCCTCATCATGTACTCCGTCAAATTTCACTCGGAATGGACATTTTTACCATTCCGTTTATCAACTTTGCCACGGATGCTGGAATTGCATTAACATTTGAATTCCCATCTCCCGCCAACTCTCAATCTTCAAACGAAACCGGTTCAGTCCTTCCACTAGGTATTGATATGTGGACTGCGGCTCATGCTACTTCCTTACTTCCCCTTTCTGAATCTTGCAAATGCTATGCATGCACTTCCCACCACCGAGCATTCATCCAACATTTACTTTCAGCCAAAGAAATGCTTGGATGGGTCTTACTCCAAGTTCACAACCATTATGTTCTTTCGGAATTCTTTACATCAATACGAAGGAGTATTAAAGAAGGCACATTTGAGAAAGGCTGCGAAGAGTTTGCCAGGAAATACGATAGTGAGCTACCAGAGAAGAGTGGACAAGGACCAAGAATGAGAGGATATCAGTATAAAAGTGAGGGGGCAGGAGAGCAGAAGAAGAACAAAGCTGCCTGGAACAATCTGGGATCCGACTCAAAAGCCAGCGGCTCAGAAGTTGCGCTGGTGCCGGATGAGAGCTCGAAGGATCTTGAAGAGAAAGGATTCGCAGAAAAATTGGAGAATTAGATAGTGGTTAGCATAATATCATGATAGTTCTTGTATAGATGAGTAACGTTGATATCTGGATACATTAAAGGCCACCAAGCACTCTCTATTCTCAATTCTATCTTTAATACGCCTCTTGGATCTCTAGTTAAAGTGTTTCTTTGTCAGATTTCCAGAGCTACCCGCCCCCAACTTAGCTCCCCCATGGGCATCAAACCAGTCCAAAAACTGGAACATGCTTGCCTTTGGAATACGTTCCATAGAAGTCTGGTTCAACCACTGCATTCCAAATTTCACCTTACTTCCCGAAAACCACTCAAAGTTATCGAAGATAGCCCAGCCAAATGCACCAGTGACATTGACGCCTGAAATACATTAGTACAAGCCACATCAGGCATTGGCAATGGAAAACTTACCATCAACAACCTTTGCTGCAAGAATATTGTCCAAGAACCCTCGATAATAATCTGCTCGTCTCAAATCCCACAAGATCTCACCCAAAGTACCCATCTGTCCCTCAAACGGCTCCGCAAATCCGAACTCACTAACCACGATATCCCCTACTGCTGGAAACAACTCTTTCGTAATAACATTCAAGAACTTACGGATAGCAGCTGGTGTACTAACTAACCAATTTACTCCTTCATCGGCGGCAGGTCCTAATGGGAACCCATCTGCGGCAAGCGAACTTGAACCTGCGCATTCAGGAAAGGAGGGATGTGAAGAATTCGATGCGCAGGCTGCGGAGCCTCCAGGAATGGTGGTAGCAAGGAATGCGGTATAGCCATCTATAGCGAAGAAATCACAACTTCCTTTGATCAAGTCCTTTTCCTCCTGGGTGAATTCCGGAAGTAGATCTCCCAAAGTTTCTTTTAACATGGAAGAATAATCACCGTCGCGCCAACAGCCGTTGAACCAACCCAATGCGAATTCAAAGTTGCGGGCTACGGAGTCGACGTCTCCTGAGGAGGTGCTGTTGGGTGCGTAAAAGTTACCAGAGTTTTTGAAGGTTATGCGGCCGGCACCGTGGAACTCTTCGTGGTACCATTTGGCCACCTTTGCGTGAGCGAGGATGCTGTAGTGTGAACAGGCAATGCGAGCGGGGAGACCACCAGTGATGTTGTGGTAAGCGGGGTAGTTGCCTTTGGTGTTTCCGGCAGGGTAGGAGGCGTATTGCCAGTTGCAGTATTGAGCTGAGGATGAAGGTTAGTAAGAGAGATGTGACTTTCGAGAGAGCAACATACGTTCATTGAATGTATACCAAATTGGCACATATTTGTCATATCTGGTGATGACAAACTTGGCATAATTGAAGAAGTCGTCTACAATTCGCTCATCTGTCCAGGCTCCATATGAATTGAATAGGGCGAGGGGTGTATCTGAACAACAATTAGCATGTTAAAACATGACTTTGGGTATCGTAAATTACCCCAATGAAACAGTGTGACAGCAGGCTTGATTCCATTGGCGACCATGCTTGCAATAACATCATCATAGTGCTCAACACCCTGTTGGTTTACGGGCCCATTTCCGAATGGGAAGAATCTCGGCCTGGCAATCTCTCGCATTAGCACCCAAACTCATTGTGAATTCGAGATTACACCTACCAAGAGAATGACGGAGAGAAGTATGGAACTCCCAAACTAGCAAGACGAGCAAAGTCTTGTTTGTAAAGCCAATAGTGACTAGCCACGATATCACCGGTGGAGTTGTCTGCGACGACTCCATAGTCTCGATGTGCAATCAAATCCCAAATCGAGGGACCTTTACCTTCATCCTTCGCGGCTCCCTCAATTTGATATGAACTGGCTGCTAAACCCCAAATGAAATCGTCAGGTAGACTTTGATTATTCAGGGATGTATCATAGGTTGGCACCTGCAAATATCAGACATGTGATCTTCAATGGTGACTAACTGACATACTAAAGGGTGAAAGATTCCTGGACGAGGATACGATGAAGGCTCTGGTGTTGGCTCTACTGTCGTCGTGATTGGCCCCACAGCGATGGATCCGACTTGGTTCCATAGCATAGCCAATTCCTCATTAGTGTACTCATAGGTCAATGTTGTCGTCGCTGCGGAGACATTGTAGACCTTGGTTGACCAGGTATTGGTAGCAGTAGCAATTGGAGAGCTTGTACAATGGGCCAAATGAGCGAAAATCTGAATGCCAAATAGGCAATTGATCTTAGATGAAAGCATCATTGCAGAGAAAGTGCATTCACCTGGCGTAGAAATTCACATCCTTTCACAGCCTGCGAGATTGAACTTTATAGTTTCTTCAACCTGCATGTCTCAGAGCTTATGATGATCTCATTTCGTCCGGTTAAATACAGACTGCCGGGGGACAACAAGCTGTCCAGTTTGTTCCTGGTACGACTTGCATGTATTCCATGTCTAGATACGAGCCGATCGATACACGATGGACGTTTAACCTTTTTCAGGGCAGGGAGTTAAGTGCATTCGGGATGGCGGAGGGAAACCCCCCGAAGCTTTAATTGAATCATACTTCATATTATATTGAAGCGCAGGAGATGCAGCCATTAAAGGTCAACGGGTTAACTTGAATGACCCCGCATATACCTTGGCATATGGACAATAGTTTTTCCAAATTGAGGCAAGGTTTGAGGAGCCCCGCTATGGCGGACCGCCGTATAGTAATACGTTGCATAAAGAGATTTATGCCATCAACAGATGTACATATCATATTTTTGAGTTTGAGACAGTTCACGATGCTGTTTCATGCTTTGAGATAGAGAAATCTAAGTGCAAGAATTGGTGATAGCAACAGGCAATCAATATGTCTTCCGACTTGTATCATCGAACAGCAGTAGTGTCGGACACACGCTTCCATAGAAAAGTTTGCTTCGCGTGCAAACATTTTAATAACCAGCTTGAAAGCTGTCATATATAGATCATAAAATGAAACAACAACGAGATTAATTTCCTCGAGGTCGAGATTAACGACAGATCCTTCCTTCTCAGAACATATAGTATGACGATATCAATAGCATAACGCTATCGATGTGCCATCTCCCTAGCGCTACCACTTTGAAGATCAAGCAGCGTTGTGGATTGATGCTCATGAAGAGGAAAGAAAATTACTGACGCGAAAATTTCGTTGATATAGGACCCGAGTTTTTGAATCACGTGCTGGTATTCCTTAGTCAGTTGCGTCTTTGAAATTCTCGAGCCTTGATTCGTTCAATTTTTGTAGGGACATAACCGAGGCGCCGGAAACCGATACCTTCCGCATCAACGACGATAATATCAAGATCCTGGTGTCGTTTTATCCTTTGTGCAATTCATCCTTTTCAATTGTTCTGTGACAACTTCAAGGACATAATCAATTTAATTGAAATGTTTTCACAAAGAGCAACTCAACAATCGCTGCGCCGGCGTAAGTTTTCCCTGACCAATCTGCAAAACACTACCCACCTCACACCATACCCCAGATTCTATATTTTGCTCACCTGCTAACGATCTTTAATAGTCGCTGCTGGTCAGCCATCACTTATCTCACAATTGGCAATGAGGAAGCTCGCGGCACCTGCAGCCATTGGCGCATCAATGCAAACTAGGTTTGCCTCCCAAAACGAATACCGCAAGCTTGACAACAACTAACATCTTGCAAGACCAGTAGCCACCCAAAAGTTAACCCCAAAAGATAGCTACAACATCCTCGTCGAGCAACGCAAACTCCGACCTGTCTCACCTCATCTCACAATCTATCAACCTCAAGTGCCTTGGATTATGTCTGGTCTTAACCGTATTACCGGCTGTATCCTCTCGGGAGGTTTCTACGTTTTCGGTGCTGCATATCTTGCTTCACCTTTATTTGGATGGCACTTGGATACTGCCAGTATGGTGGCTGCGTTTGGAGCTTGGCCCCTGGCGGCAAAGTTCCTCGCTAAGTTCACATTGGCTATGCCATTCACATATCATTCTTTCAACGGAATAAGACATTTGGCTTGGGATATGGGAAAGACTTTCAAGAACGCTACAGTTGTCAAGACAGGATGGACAGTTGTTGGTTTGAGCGTTGGTAGTGCTTTGGCGTTGGTTGCTTTCTTCTAGGTTAAGGTTGGGAGGGGCAACTTTGGAGGGCTTGTAAGAAGAACAAATGAAGCATGGGCAACAAACATTGGTTTTTGTGAGGGGACTTAAAGATGTTATGGTGTTCGAAGACACATGTTGAACATGCATCGTATTATGTATACGTTAATGTTCTACTGATCTGGGTTGCATCGGCCACCAAGCCAACCTATGTATTGTATGAAATAATAAAAGACTTAACCCCAAGATATCACCTTCCTCAACAGTCACTCTCCCCAGACCCTCCCTTTCAGTAGGATAAGAATGGGATATCATATTCAATTCCCAGCATTCCAAATAATATCAGACAGTGTTAATATTGTCAAGTGGCAATCGACTTGCGAAACTTGCTTCAATCCCAATATTTCTGGAGGCCCTATCAACTTCAGAAGGCACAATCTCAAGACCCAACCGTTTTGCGTCATTCAATATAATATCAGG
This sequence comes from Botryotinia narcissicola, assembly GCA_004786225.1. Lineage (NCBI taxonomy): Eukaryota > Fungi > Ascomycota > Leotiomycetes > Helotiales > Sclerotiniaceae > Botryotinia > Botryotinia narcissicola. Next base: position 54,822 of record PQXJ01000141.1, on the reverse strand, counting down.
CGAGACTATCGTTGTCAAAAGTGACCAGATCATTTACCCTCCATTATATCGAGTTGTAGCACAAGATCTGCCTGCTTTATGAGCCCTCTTTGGTCGTGTTTTATTCTCCGAGTTGGTAGCTTTGACCTTTTGAATTCGCCCAATTGATACCATTTAAACAGCGAGTCTTTTATTGCCTCTAGATATCTGACTCTACTTCTACTCCATGCTCGGTTACGAGCGTTGATTTCACTAATCGGTGTATCGGGGGGATCACCCAGGTTCATCTCCTCGTATTGCTCATTCATCTCTCTCAGCGCCTCCCGCAAAACTCATACTTCGGCTGGCCGTTGGACTGTGGTATTGCAAATCTCATCCTTCCTCCTGTTTGGGTTACTCTGATGATCTGGTATCCTGGATGAAACCGTCATAATTGCTAGAGATGTTATGTCTCTATCTCTATTTCGAGGTCGGTAAAAGAAAAATCAACTGGATAACTCGAAGGACAAAAGTCACACGTCTCAATGTTTAAAAGTGACAGTAGCCCAACAGCTCAATGACTAGAATTAATAGGCACTAAAATGTAGTCTAGAGGAAGTAGATAGTGAGAACCAAACTATTTGTAGAGTAGATCGACGTTATCTCCATGTACTATTTGATTTTCAAGTCGTTCGCTCTCTCCTTAAGCAGGTGAAAAAGCGGACCGAAATTGACCGCTGAGAATCCCTTCAACAATCCAATTCTTCCATTTCAATTCAGAGAATCAAAACTTTAACCGATGTTGTAATTGGAGGCTATCCGAGGGTTTGTCTAATACTATCCATTTTGGTAATTTCATTCATGATTGATTTATTACAGAATTTCTTGAGATCATCAATTTTGTCCTTTTTTCTCCTCCGTATAAATTAGATGACTCTTACCTTTCCCAACATCCCTCTACTTACTTAAAAACTACCTTGCACAAGATTAAATGATCATATCACTATTCCCACTAAACCCAATCCAGAAACAACCATTTGGAATACGTTCTTGGGGATAGATGTCCGGCTTCAGGTTTGAACTTTGAAATATCTCCGACTAGATAATCCCCATAACTACCCAAGCTCCTCTGTAGAAAAGCGTCGCGGGTACTTCATGAATCCCAACTCAACAGCCAACCACAATGTAAGATTACTTCCAAATCCCAATCATCATCCATGCGAGATTATCTTGACGATCAATCTTCACTACATACCTAGGTACTTAACACTAGTCAGTACCCCTCATATCCTTCCATCAAACTACTAATCTTTATCCATATATCCTACTTTTCAAAATTAACACGCTATTACTATCTAATTATGTACAAACTATCAGTCGCTCCTCGCCAGAATTGTACAGTGGAAATCTGGACTATGTCATTTTGGCAATGAAGTGTAGCATACCGCATGAAACTCTGATCGGAAGAAGATTATCTCAATCGAGCATATGAGTATCCGTCAGTATCTGACGCTCGATGACCCTATATTCATTAAACATATACAAACATACAAAGCTTTTGCACGCGAGTCCGCTAGGAAATAACGAATAGTGATACATATGTACTCATGTACTGTTAAACAAAAAATTCTCGCTGCAAATCATATCTCATACTCTCGTCTTGTGGCAAACTATTCACATGTTTATATATATCCTCCGACCGGCAAATTTCTACTGCAATGATGAGTCATTAGACAGAAGAAGTGTGTATCTTAATGGAGAGTATTGTTGGTTCTCGTTGCTACTGATTGATGATTATCTATTGCGGGTAATCGATGACAACTCTCTCTCTCTCTCTGTCTTTCCATATACAAAATAGCAATACCAACATTCAACCCAGCAACACAAAAAAATAACCTAATACCAACAGTCAGTTCATCTACAAATACAGCAACAGCAACGACAACAACAAAATCCCACACCCCCTTCCCCCTACCCAAATGACGAATTCCACTTTCATTTCATTCCTCACAAATCTGCATACTGCAGACATGAAGATGTCGAGCGCTGTTAGAAACAATCTTATCAAACATCTCTTGGCTCCAGCTCAGTCATACCCCCTTGGGACTTGCGATGGTGTTGCAGTTCGTGAGGAGGAAAGGGAGGGAACAGAGGTTGTGGTTTTAATGGCGTTTGATTTAATTTATTTGTTTGTAGGGAGTAAGGGATATTTATGATGTAGTAGGTAAGGCTACTGGGTTTGGTAATGGGTATGGAGTTGGGTTTGGTGTGGAGAGTAGAAGAAGAAACCATATTATAGATGGAAGATGAGATTTCATAGAGTAAAGCGAATTTAAGTTTGGGGTTTCATTCTTGGGTGATTCCTATGAGAAAGTCAGTTCTCCTCCTCCGATTTCTCCCCTGCCAAAATATACACACCGAGTCTCCGTTGAGGAGTAGGGTGTAGATTGAGAGGTGGTGTTGTTATTGTGTTTGTAGTTTGGAGGATGCCGAATGATGTTGTAACTTGTAACTTGTGGCTCTGAATTTGATTAATTATGAATGTTGAATAGCGACATATGGATGACTCAATTGACAGCATCTGCATGACGGCGATGAGAATTAAAAGAAGAAGACAGTGATATTGAATCTTTCAGATCTGCTACACAATTTGAAGCAATCGAAGAAAAAGAGCGATGATGAGGATAATCAATGACAGTTGACCCTCACCCTAGGAAAGTCGAAAATGACCCACAAATAGCTCGAAAGAAATCCCAGAGTTCAACCAAAGTCAGATAAATCGACTGGACAGTCGATAAAGGTGTACGACCTCCCTTCTGCCTCACCTCGAATTTCTGGTGCAGCTTCCTTGATTTTGATCAAGACAGGAATGTTCGTACAAAGTTTATCGTTTTTCGTTTTATGTATCTTTTCAAATCCGTCCCAGAAGGATGGATGCGCTAATTTCGAGTCATCTTGGGTAGAATTGTAGGCCATGAAGGAAGTGATACCAGAGACCAGAGTTACAGGATGCGAATGGAAAGAAACATGGCATTCTATCTTAAGCATAGATAGAGATTTTTCTTTACAGGAGATTGGGATTCTGTCTGCATGTAACAATCTTTCTCCATAATACTTCAGGAAGAGTATTGCATTGAATTATAGAAGTCTCTCACTTGAAAGCGTTGAACTATTTAGCACACTTACTTTTTCAGTCTATGTTAACCATAATCTTCTCCATTGACTGTCCATCACATCATAGGTGATTGTTGAAAGCCGCAAAACACACGATCTTCTGTTTAGATCACGAAGCCTTCAAAATATCAAACTTATGAGATTTGAATATGTAAGCAAGTTGAGGATTGACGCCAGGCCATCACATTGCTGATTTATGTGGTAGCGTACTTGGAAACAGTCATATGTTGTGAGGAGCTCCATAGACCAAAATTTCCGTAGACGAAATAGAAAGCTTCAGCTCACTGTATCGATGATGTAATTTGAAGAGCCAAAATTCAAATTCAAGATGTGGCATTCGAGTGATCAAACAGGGAGGGGTAGGTAGGCAATATCAACAATATCAAACCCTTCAGCCTTTGTTTCCCAGCAATCATGAATAAAATCCACACCCCTCAACCCCAAATCTAGAATCCTACAAACAAGGAAAGCATAAAGATCCATAGAAATCAAGAACAAAAGCTGTTCCAAAGGTTCGACCCTGAAGTTGTTGCGCGTTTCGATTTTCGGTGGAGAAGTATCGGAACGGGACTCGTACTGTAACGATTTTTGGGATGAATTTCGTGATCTTCCCTGTTGATGGAATCATGCATGTGCTCCCGGCCCTTGAAACAAATGGAGCAGGGGATATTGTTTGATAGAAGTGAATGGGTTGGACGGTGGATGTTTATATGTCTATCTAGGTAGGTATCTAGGTACACTGCACATTTGTCTACGGTTCAGAAATTGTCGTAAATTCGTGATACAAGCAAGCATGCGTATAAAATCATGTACAGTTTCCTGTGAAATCTCTCGGCAGAGCTTGAATTCCGATGTGCTCAGAGATTCTTGGAATCTGGATAATCTCCAGCTTGGCTACGATACAGAGTAGTTATTCATTATGCTAGTCAGTGAAGATCAGCATGCGATCTGTGAGTAATAAATTGGAGCCATCGTTGCATCCACTATTTCAGGTTATTTTGGAAGAAGATCCGGGACGCCGTATCACTCTCTATGCTTAAATGAATAAATGGATAAGCATAAACCGACCACTTTTTGTACCCGTAGAACAGATATGTCTCGTATGGAGTAGAGGATGGTAAGGGGCTTTGGAGAGAATTTGGGGAGCAATGATATGTTGGTGCACTCTTATTACCATTATTGAATGATGTGGATGTAGCAAAGCATAATGTGGTAAAGCATATCAAAGCACTAGGTAGGTAGATGAGGTCAGCCAAGGGGCAACAAGAGTTCTCCTACTTCCGTTTTGAACGTGTATATTTCTACAATGTAAGTAGTAGTGGTAGTAGTAGTAGTAGTAGTAGTAGTTGGTTAGTATTATGTAGTAAGATTCTAATTGCTCCTTCCAGGTCATAGGAATTGCCTTGTAGATCTCGTTAATCCTTTCCTCTCCATCGGCTATGGACAACCTGATTTCTTCTACATGAAACAAACTTTACCACTCCCTTACTGCATGTTCTCCGAAAGACTAACTGGTCAAGCCTCCTTCTGCTGCATCCTTTGATGTGTATCTGAAAGAAACCATCATTCTTACCAATTGTATTGTAGTTTCTAAAGATACATGAGTGGTGGCCCGTGGCGCCGGGACGATTCAGTGGCTGCATGAATATGAATGCCTGGGACGGAACACTACCTTACCTTACCTTGCCTTACCAAACCGCTGCTGTTGCTATCACTTATAAATTGCCGCCAACGAATGCGAAAGAGATGGGAAGCGCAGGCAACCTACCGTTTGTTGATTTAATTCGATATCCCGAGTTGAGTAGATCATTTACTCAAAATGAGTGTTTGTGAAACGAAGGGTTACCGCTACATGACTGATATCAGATAATATGACAACCACTGTCAAGAAGTTCTGATGTTTTATGAATTGTATCGCAAGGCTGATCGCACCAGCCAATATCGAAACCTCATTGGCTTTACCTAGGGATTGAGGATGGCTATTTTTCCTTGAAACCGACTTGATTGCAACGTATTCTAGGTGGGAGGGTAGGTACCAGGCAGTAAGTAGTGTTTTTGACTTTTATTAGTTACCTAGTAATTCCCCACTGCAAATCCTCAAGGTCCCTGAACTCTCGAGTCTCGACATCATCACCAACAACTTAACCAGAACTTATCTTTATCATCACAATACAAGAGAGTAGCTCTTTCTCTCAACCTCTCAACCTCTCAACCTCTCAACCTCTCCTCATCTCCTCATCTCAACTTTCTTCTCAGGCTTTTGTTCTTGCTTCAAAATTCCAATCATACGCATACGGTGCCTCTTTACTTCCCGCTCGTTGCTAGCATACCTAAGTTTCGCTCGGTATCTCTTGGTACCTAGGTATATCTACGATTCCACACACTGATTTGATTATACACACACTTGTCTGGTGGCGGGACAATCTCTTCAATATTAGATCTTTCAACTCAATCATCATCACAATTACATTTCGAACGCTAATTCTATATCGATCTTCTCCAAATCTTCTCCACAACTTGGTTTGTTTTACACTCATCTCAAACGAATTGAATTTCACGTATTACGATCATCCCGTACAGGGTCTGAAATCTGGTGGCGTCAGTGTATTCACCTGGGGTGCATTTCCCCCCTGCTGCAAGTTACATCGATCCAATTTCGAAAATACCTGTTTAGAATTCTCCATTCGTCCAATTAAAAGTACTACGACTGGGAAATCAGATCAGTTTATCCAGTGTTCTACAGATCTGATTTGAAAAGGATAAAGACCATCCATTAAACAAACGGAACAATACATAGATGAATTATCTCTAAGCTTTGACTTGTATCGTCTGGCTTCAATATACTAAAGAGACAGTGCCGTTTATGAGGTCACCATGTTAAGATCACTTCGAGGTTTACTGGCGGGTCTGTTATCAAATAGCAATGAACCCAACTACGAATTAATCCATTCGAATGCAAATACTTCACCAATGTCAACGATTTACACTACCAACGACGATACGTTTTCTCACTTAAAACTCTCTTTCACACGATTCCTCTTCTTCCTTATACCTTCGCCAATACAACGTCGACTTCAACCGGCCCATTTCAAGCCTCAAAGATTGTATGCAACGTCCTATCTCGATGGACTTCGTGGAGTCGCTTCCTTGATAGTGTTTTTCTGTCACTACACCGAGGGGAATGTACAATTTATGATACCTTCATATGGCTTGCCAATAGGTGACGCAGTTCCATCCTCTTTCATGCAGCTACCTTTCCTTCGAGTACTGTATAGCGGACGGCCTATGGTTCATATTTTCTTCGTGATATCTGGGTTTGTTTTATCATTGAAACCGTTGAAGTTAGCTCGAGCCCATAATTATGCCGATCTCCAAACGACCTTGTCATCATCTGTCTTTCGTCGGGGTATGCGATTGTTTCTACCTACCACTGCTTCTACGTTCATGGTCATGATATTCATCCGTATGCGTTTGGTTAGGGTTGAAGGATTTGAGACAGCCTCACAGCAGTTTATGGATTGGCTGCATGCAATCTGGACGATAGCTTATTCTTGGGATTGGGATAAGATATGGTGGCCACAATACGATGTTCATGTTTGGACGATTCCCATTGAAATGGCTCAGTCCATGTTTCTTTTCGTCACAATTACCGGTTTGGCGAGATGCAAGGTATGGATTCGACTCTTCATGTTCGTTGTCATTATGTTATACAGTCTCAAGTGTGGCCGATGGGCTGCGTTCGAATTCGTTGGCGGGGCGCTGGTGGCAGAAGTGGGACTTATTCAACAAGCACGAGCTGAACGACATGCCAACAAAGAGATGCCAGTCTCAGACGAAGAATCTTCAAATTCATGGCAAACATCGGTAGTTTATGCATTCTGGAGTATGAACTTTGTCTTTGCCATGTGGATAGCGGGATGGCCAAACACTGATGTACTGAAAACTCCTGGGCTCAGCGAGATCGCACCTTATACGATGGAGCCATACTGGTCTCAGAGGCGACAGGAGGAACAAGCATTCTCTTGGTTTGCATTGGGGGCCATGCAAGTTGTCTTTGCTTGTCAACAACTTCCTCTATTACAAAAGTTTTTTACCTCTGGTCCAGCGCAATATCTCGCAAACATTTCATATGCACTATACCTGATGCATGGACCGATTCTCGATGTATTCGCTCACCGGTGGATGCCAATTGTTTGGTGGGCAGTAGGTGGGCGTGAGAATAGTGGTATGTGGACACGAACCTTTGCTTGGTGGGGTGGAATGCTGGGGTTGATAGTACCTATATTTTGGGCGTCAGATATATTTTGGAGGGCCGTGGATATCCCTTCTGTAGAATTTGCAAAATGGTTAGAAGGGAAATGTATTGTGAAGGAGGATTGATATTAAGATACGAAGTGGGATTGAGAGACAATTTTGGAAGCATTTGCAAGGCGTCATCGATATATTGGGATTTACAAGCGGGCGTATGATGGATGGAGAAATGCCAATGTTTTTTGGGGGGCTCGGGGGTACGACATAAAAGTTTAAATGTCGGCATTATCTATCACAATGTATTTGTTAGCGGGAGTTGGGAGTTGTACAATAGAGGTCGATCTGGATTCGCCTCAAACATGAATATCTAAAAGGAAATAAAACCTGATGACAGAGCAAAGGTGTGACACGGTAACTCGGTGAGACATTTATTACTTCTTTCTTATTTGAGATAGTGCCGAGTCTTTTCGGTCAGCTGAAAGGTACAGAAGCTTATTTGATTGTGTGATGATCCGTCCCGACACGGGTAATAAAATTGAGGCGGGGGATGCTTGACGGCTCGTGATTTTATGCCGCTGAAGATGACAATCCAGGTGATTTGTACGCCACCGATCAACCAATGAACACGAGTACATATCAAATTAAATTTCTTCGCAAACTTATCCAGACTTATCTATCTTTTCGTGACCAACAACCTAGGTAATTGAAGATGTGCAATCAGCTGAGAATGGAGATGTAAGAGGGGCTCCTAAATACGAAAGGAAACTTCGGGATCTGCTCTTAGTGTTGGTGTGAAGATTTTGACAAGAGGTGAGAAGGGTCATATTCGGTAGGTAGCACAAGCGATACAAGCGGGGCGATCATTAATCGTACAAGCTAGGTATGTGATGGGTTATGTTACATTTGTATCATGCTTTTGGATTCCTACATACCTGTCTCACAGGGAACAGATTGGGATGATCTAGAACTCGGCTTGATCATCGATTACTTTCTAGCTGAAAGTTGCAGTTTTGTGGCAGCGATGGATCTGTATATGAGTCGTGATGGGTGGATAAAAGGGCTGAAATACCTGGCCGTATTTGTGTGGATCATGATACCTTGCTTTTGAGCCGTACGAGATTGTTTATAAGAACTCGAGTCGGGGTTTTTATAGGACGAGTGGAACGGGGTCTGCATCCACCATTACGCATTGCATTTTCGGGCATTGTTTTCTTGCAGTAGTACAGTAACACCTTTGGTGTAAGGCTGTACGAGGGTATTCAATACCGAGCATACGTTGCTAGGGCGTCAAATTCTTATGTCATCGAGAGACGAGGGGAATTTAAATATGGAGGGTGTGAACGCGGGGAATGGAGGGGATGACAAGAAATTTGTCAAGGAGAAGAATAAGTTGGGCTCAAAATACAGAAATTATTTTACAGGAAAATTTCAAGGAAAATCTAGGAAAGGTGAGAAGTCGGATCAGAAACGTCCACAAAAAGGAAACACTCGATCGAATTCAGAACCGATACCAACGCCAGCACCAACATTGGAACCCAGGTCAGAACTCCCGTCAGAACTCCCGTCAGAACCAACATTGGCTCCAACGTTAGTTCCAACATCTCAATCACAGCCTCGACCACAATCACATTCTCAACCACAATCTCAACCCAAAACCATAACCACAGTCACAGTCATGCCTCCCAAATCATCTACATCCCAACCACGTTGGACTTCCGACATTCCCAAAACAACCCCGACGGTAGTTTCCGATATCGAATCCGCAACTCATAGTATCCATTCTATCTTTCATGACCTCAAAACCATCACCCCGGAAGATGCAAACACACTTCTTCAACTGTTCTCCTCTCAGATCAAGGGTGTCCAAAATGACAACACTCTCCTTCTTGAAAAGACAGTGAAACTCCTAGCATCTCAACCAGAAGATTCACAGATTGGAAAAAGTTTAACAGCAAGTTTTGTTAATACGCTGTGGGATGCTTTGCCGCATCCACCTGTGAGGAGTTTGGATAAGAAGTTTATGTATAGAGATGCAGATGGAGGAAATAACAACATCTTAATGCCGGATTTGGGAAAAGCTGGAACGGCATATGCAAAGAGTGTTAAACCCGAGAGAATGAGGAAGAGGAATCTACCGGACCCCGGTGAGCTTTTTGATGGGTTGATGAGGAGGGGCGGATTGGATGGAGAAGAAGCCTTCAAGGGAAGTCCGACTGGCATCAGTAGTCAGCTCTTCTATCTGGCTACAATTATTATTCATGATCTTTTTCTTACGGTATGAACAATTGTTTCCTTTTGGAATTTGGGTCTGGGAAGTTTGAGAAATAGATTGAGGACTAACAGAATGGCATTAGGATCATGAAGATATGACGAAATCGAAGACTAGCAGTTATTTGGATCTTGCACCTCTCTATGGTTGTAATCAAGAGGAGCAAAACGCAGTCCGAACATTCGAGGATGGAAAACTCAAACCAGATTGTTTTTCCTCGAAGAGAATCTTAGGATTTCCCCCCGGTGTAGGAGTATTCTTGATCATGTTCAACCGATTCCACAATCATGTGGTTGGAATGCTTGCTCAGTCAGTACTCTTCGTTTAGTCTTGTCCCATTTGCTGAATATAAAACCTAACTGAAACCTTAGAATCAATGATAATGGCCGCTTCACAAAACCCAAAGCAGAGGCAGCAAAGTCTGCATTCGATAAATACGATAACGACCTCTTCCAAACAGGCAGACTCATCACCTGTGGCTTATATGTCAACATCGTTTTGAAAGATTATGTTCGTACGATTTTAAATCTCAATCGCACAACTTCAAAATGGGATTTAGATCCAAGAGTCTCTGAGACCAAGACCCTCTTGAATAAGCCTGCTGCTGAGGGTGTAGGAAATCAGGTCACTGCTGAATTCAATTTAAGTATGTTTAATCCCCCTTGAAGAACCAAAACTCCATGATGAATATGCTAATCCGGTAAAAAGTCTACCGCTGGCACTCGGCTATCTCTTTGAGAGATGAGAAATGGACCAATGCAGAATACGCCAGACTATTCCCTAATAAAAATCCGGCTGATGTTACACTTCCTGAACTTCTCAGGGGTCTTCACTCCATGGAAGCAGAGCTTCCTACCGATCCATCTCAACGCTCTTTCGCAGATCTCAATCGTTTGTCTAATGGATCATATGATGACGAATCACTTGTCTCAATCTTCTCATCTTCAGTAGAAGATCTCTCTGGTGCTTTTGGGGCCACAAATGTTCCGCCTATCATGCGCTCCATCGAAATCCTCTCTATTCTCCAAAGTCGTTCTTGGAATATGTGCACCCTTAATGAATTCCGGTCATTCGTCGGATTGTCGCGTCACACATCGTTTGCGGATATCAACCCCGATCCTGTTATTGCAAAACGACTCAAAGAATTCTACGGAAGTCCTGATGATGTGGAATTCTATCCGGGAGTCGTGGTTGAAAAGATTAAACCACCGGTGGTGCCAGGTAGTGGATTATGCACTGGATATAGTATCAGTTATAGTATTTTGAGTGATGCGGTAGGATTGGTTAGGGGAGATAGATTTTATACTACTGATTATACGCCGGAGAGTCTGACTAATTGGGGGTTAGTTGCATCTTTCTTTTGTCTCTCTCTCCCTTCCGTTTGCATTCTCTTATAATTTCGAGAAGATCAAAAGAGTTACTAATATGATAAAATAGATACAATGAAGTCCAATTCGACACCAATATCGACGACGGTGCTGTGCTTTACAAATTGGTTCTTCGAGCCTTCCCAAACCACTTCCAGGGGAACTCTATATACGCACATTTTCCATTCGTCACACCGGAGACTAATCGTGAAATCCAAAAGGATTTGGGAAGAGAAAATCTGTATAGTTGGGATCAACCTAAGAAGAAGGCAGATCTACCAAAAGTGGAGGGTTGGGAAGAGTGCAGGAAGATTCTAGATGATAAGGCTAATTGGAAGGTTAGTTTTCCTTTTCAATCTCAATTTTTGGGATTTCAAACCTTCGAGAATGACAAAAAGGATAAATACTAAGTATGGATAACAGGTAACATGGGGTGCACCAATTGCTGTCCTAACTTCACAATCGCCTTCCGACTCCACAAAGACTACGGGGCCGCCAAAAATCCCCCCGTTCTGTCTCGCAGGAGACGAATCTATAAATACCACCTCGCGCTCTCTTATAATATCTTCTTTCCACGATCTTCCGACCGGTCATGGAAACAAGAATGATAAAGAGCATCCTGATTGGCAATCCTCAATTGCACAATTTTACACAGACAACACGGCCGATTTGCTTGACAAACATAAAGTTCTCATTCCGAACCCGAAGGCGTACAGCAATGCCAATGGAAACGGAAGTGCCACAAGAAATGGGGCTGTAGTGCCCAGGAAGACATACAGAGTGGATGTCGTGTCCGACATATGCAATCGTGTCTTCACTCGTTTTGCAGCTGGCGTCTTTGACTTTCCCCTTAAACTCGGAATGGGCAATACTGTCGACGTTAACGTAACTACGGATGTTGAAGATGGATATACAGAAGAGGAATTGTACACGGCACTTTCCACTGGTTTCATATGCATTTTCAATAATTTCGATGTTACGAAATCTTTCGTGGTGAACCAGGAAGCAAGAGCTGTGGCCAAGAGGCTGGGTGATATTTTGATGGAACATACAAATGGAGGTGGGATTGGAGGGGTAGTGGAAGGATTAAAGGATAGATTGCATAGTTTGGTTCATGATGACGAGACGGAGAGACTTGCTGAGGAGAAAGTAGAGAAGGAGAAGGCAAGATTGGCGTTGAAGGGGTATGGGAAGTCAATGCTACAGAGATTTGTGGATAAGGGAAAGAAGGCTGGATGGGGAGTTGAGAGGGTAGTTTGGGAACAAATGTTCGTGTTCCTTTTTGTTTCTTTTATTTTCTCTCCCCCCTATGTTGAATTGTCATGCTAACTCATCTACACAGTCTTCCAACATCGGCAGCTATGACGGCGAATCAGTCACAGCTTCTCTCCCAAGTTCTGGACTATTATCTCAGTGATGCCGGATCATCACATCTACCAAAACTCTACACTATTGCTCATGAAACTAGCAAGGAGTCTGATGATTTATTGTTGCACTAGTATGTTCCCTCTCGCATCTGTCTGTCTTTTCGCCCCCCCTTAGATAACCCCAATTTCTCCCAACAAAGAAAAAGAATATATAAACTAACACCATTCAAAGCTTCCTCGAAGCAGCCCGACTCCGGGGCACCGTCGCTCTCTTCCGCCTCTACTCACCCTCCCAAACCCCCTCTCAAACCACCACCACTTCCCACGCACCCGGAACCGTCGTACTCCTCAACCTCCCCCTCGCTCACCACGATCCCGTCGCCTTCCCCAACCCCGAAACCGTCGTCCTCGACCGAAATCTCGACTCCTACCTCATGTTCGGCCACGGCCCTCACGAATGTCTCGGTCGCGATATCGCATTAGCGGGGATGGTGTGCGTGTTTAGGATCATCGTTGGGTTGAAGAATTTGAGATTGGATGCCGGGTCGAGTGGGTATAGTAGGAAGAGTACGGCGGGGGAGAGCAGGGGAATGAAGACTGTAGAGACGGAGTTTGGCATGGCGTATTTGGATGATGAGTTGGCGACTTTGGGACCGTTTCCTAAGGGATTGAGGGTTTGCTGGGATGAGTGAATGAGAGAGAGGGAGGAAGGTTCAGTGTCTGATTGGTTGTTGGGGGGTCATTTGTCTATTTCTTTATTTATGTATCTACTGGGAAAGGAAGGGAATCGGAATTAGGGTTTATAGTATCTACGTATCATCTAACAACATGCCGTCTTTAACTTCACCGGCGAGTTGTCAGGAAAATAATGGATTTTTCATCACATATCTCTTCTCCCCAGAGTATCCGCATCACTAAATTCTGTTTTGGATACCTGTCTCGTGCTGAGTATTCACTGTACATACAGTCCTCCGAGTTTCATTACTCGTGCATTCTACTTTTTTATACGAGTGAAGATGCATCCATCTACTTGCTTACCTAGCTGTTTATAAATTATAGGTAGGTAGATATCGTCTATATCTCACGGAATTTTCAATGAGATAGAAATAGAGAGAAATCAGTGATTTACATAAAAGTATCACTCGTTTGCGAGTGTTTATTTATCGGTGTCGGGGATTCGTGAGATTGTAGATATTATACTATACTATACACACTGGGCAATAAAATGGGTGGTATGTATGGGGTTTATGAAGAGTCTGTTGGGATGGGAGGTTTGCTGGTGCTGGTATTCTATTATTTTGATGATTATTGTTTTGTTGTTGTTTTGTTGTTGCGGATTGGGTATACATACATACATTCATAGATAAATTCTTGTTCTTATTCTTATTATCAATCATAAACTCACATCATCATCATCATCATCACAACTTTTCCACACCTCCTCCTCTAGGTAAGCAATCAATATAGAACTATAACCACAATTCTCAATCCTATCCTACAAAATTCAGATGCATCATCTTCATACCCTCAAGTTCTTCAATATTCAATTCTCGGGCTATGATAGTGATGGGGAATCTTAAGTTCGTTTGGATGAAACTTTTTGGGTGGTGAGTTTGGGAAGTGCTGGGCTTGCATGTTTGGGTTTTTATATGGATGGATGGAAATAGAGAGAGAGAGAGAGAGTGTGTGTGTGTGATGTGGGGTTTGGAGGGTTTGAGTTAGTTAGAGTGATATTTCGATGTGATGACGAAATGTTACCGCTGATAGATCCTTGGAGGAAGAATAATGATTGGTGCATGTGTATTTGCATGTGCGTATTTTTCAGTCAGAGTAATGTTTTGTGTTGAGACTATATAAATACGGTATTTACTCGTTGTAGATGAGATCTTTCACGAATGGTATTCGGCAAGAAAGAAAGGAAAGATTCGTATGAGGGAGTTTTCTTGTAGCACTCTTGAAGTTTTCTGAAGATGGAATTCTTTGTTTTCAGGTCTGGAAGAGTGTTTTTTTCTAAAGTTTGGTATGGTGACTTGGTGCTGTTGACGTTGATGTTGATCTTGTCGTTGTTGTGAATTCTAACGACAATGAAAATGTTCGAAGATATCTTTTCGTTGTCATTTTGTGTGTCAAATGTTTATTGAGAAGATGCATGTACCTCTAATAGAACGATATTTCATATGACGCTTTTCATCGAAGAATAAGTAAAAGCCAGTGGGAATGACGGAAATAGTAATAATTTACTCACCATGTGCTCTCATACCATTGCGTTAACATTTCTGAGATAGAGTTGATATTTGAAAAAGCTGGTGGTTTTATACTTAGAAGGGTAAGTGAGAATGGGTGAAGAGAGAATGAGATGGAAGTTTAGTGTATTCACTCATTTTGTAGTTTACCATCTTGGGTTTAAGGTTAGGTATTAGTTAAGTGAATGTATTAAAGAATGATAGAATATTTGATGATTGCCATCTTTTCCTCTTTATCGCAGAGTGTAATCTTATTCTGAGGTGATTTTGCTTGTTGACGGGTTGCTGGGCTTCCGGTAACGGTTTCTTTGAAATCAAAAGGAGTAGTATGAGGTCTGCAAGAGGAAAGGAAGACATTTTCGGTGTATGTTTGGGGAAGCAGTAGACTGAGAGAGGGTAGGAGACTCTTTAGCGAGATTAAAATCAAGCATCATAAAGAATGAGGATGACTTCTTTTCCATCATGAGGAGGTATGTACAAGTAGTTAGCATTGTTCAACTAAACCACTTCCAAGTACCCACGTATACCGAGTGATTAAATTGTTATTAAAGGAAATAGAAAATGTTCACTAGAAGATAGGATTTAGTATAGTAGATTCGTTAACATTATACACATTATAAATAGTAGCCAAGCCCATTTTAAACACCACAACCTCTAAGTAAGAACGCCACCTCCAAACAGATACCGCTATATACATGCGCATCTAAATGCACTTTTGGTCATAATTCATTAAGCGTTACCCATAAAAACTCTCATCACAATCCTATGCTCTCGGTATCCAGTAGCCGATCTGATCTCTAGAATTTAGCATTCAATTTCCATCCGCCACCATAACCTCTTGCGCATGCCATTGCAACTGCGCTAGAAGCATAGCACAGACCAGTGAACAAGATCAATCCCCAGTAAGCACCCCCGCAAGCCTCAATTAGAACGCCGGCGATTGGAACACCGGTCAAACATCCAATACTGACAACTGAATAACAAGTTGCGTAATATCTGCCATAATCCTTGGTGTCGCACAATTGGCCCACGCAAACGGGGGTTAAACCGACATTGCTACCGCATGCAAAACCGAGTATTATGACGGTGCAAATTAAACCCGCGTAAGTGTTTCCGAAAGGAAGCCAGACAACAAAACAGGCAAATACAGTAAGAGAGAGTGCCATAATAATAGTGTTGAAACGGCCAATCATATCAGCTACCAAGCCTGGGAGGAAACGGCCGACAACAGATGCAGCAGATAGGATGGACAGAGATTGGTAGGAGATTCCTGCATCAAATCCTTGATAGAGAGCGTAGGATGTAATATAAGTGACTGGAATAAAAAAACCCCATTCAAGGAGATAGACACCCAATACCGTGAAGGCAAAATCTGGTTTCTTGAAGATTTTGATATCTGGATGAGGGCTTTGAGCAGTTCGGGAACGTGGCAGACGCGGTTTAATGAGGAGGTTGGCCAAAGCGGTGATGAAAACGAAGACGAAACCCATTACACGCATTGTCCATGAGAACTAGATTGAAATCGCTTAGTAATGTTCTGTGTTAAATGGAGAAGTTTGGGGAATGTATACTTACACCAATCTTTGGAATGAGGTTCTCTAAGAGAAGCGGGAAAACAATGCCACCGACAGCACCACCAGTGGCTGCAATTCCAGTTGCATTTCCACGCTTCTTATTGAACCAGTGGCCAATTACTGCGACTGATGGAGTAAAGGTCAGCGAACTTGCAAAACCACCGAGTATGCTGAATACGGCGATCCAATGCCAGTATTCTAAAGACAGTTAGCTTTGCACGATCTTGCTTCTTGGGTTCAAAAACTTACCAGTACACTCCCCAAAGAGGAAGACGGAAAGGACAAGCAAAATGCTTCCTGGCAGAACCAAATATCTTGGCCCATAAACGTCGAATGCAGGTCCAATGTAAATGCCGCCAATAAACAAAACGAATGAGTATAGTGAAAAAATCCATCCAATTTGCGAATCAGAATAAGATGCCAACTGGTTCGTAGCTAAGTAAGCTTGGAATGAACCTGTGGAATTTGCAATACCGAAACTACAAAACATGCCACACCATGATCCAAAGACAACTAGCCAAGCTTGCAATCCACCCTCGGGGTACTTATAATCATCCTCAGAATCCGAATCAGATTCATCTACCAGTGGATCAGGAAGTGGAGTAACAGTAACAACGACTGTTTTCTCTTTCTCTGAGCCGAGAGCTCCAGCTAAGGAGCCCTCGTTTGCATTCTTTTCAAGATCAATTGTTGTAGTGGAGTCTTTGTTGACCTGGAATTGGTCCATGGTATGCCGGGTTGAAATATTTGAGGGATTATGTGCTTATCGTTGTATCTGATGCGAAGAACTCTGTGCCTAGCAACAGATATAATGCTTTAACGATCAAACGCAATTGGGAGAAAAGGGTACAGGATCCAAGATAGTGGTAAGAAGTATGGGGCTGAATTTGATGCTGAGAGACTTCCTGTGTGCTTTTGATGAGGATGTGATGATTTACTGTAAAAGACGAAGGGAATAAAGACTTCATATATGAAAGATACGCCAGGGTGCTTCAGCTTCAATGAGGATACTTTCTGGTTGTCAATGCCCAACGTTACCACTATGCTTGACTGAACGCCATCCCTTTCGAGATCTAGCCCTCTCCCCAGAGCCGACAGCAAGTATGTTCTTGGTGTGTGATCACTACAAAGCTCCATTATGGCACACACTAATAACTTCACGATGCTAGCTTGCGATGGTAATACACTCAAAAAGTCTTGCCAACTCAATATCTGGAACAAAATCCGCAGTGCCGACGTAGTACTTGGAACGCTCTGGAGCATAAAGTTGGGCTTATGTCACTCGTGATACCCAAGAATAACGAAAAGAACAGACGAAATTGCGCAAAGGAGGATAAAATTTGAAGAAAAAAAGAAATAATTCTCCACCATTTTGCGGTCAACGGGGAACCTCTGCTAGCTCACCGTGAAGCTTGAACTTGTCAGGTTTTGCGGGGCGGAAAAGGTTTCCAATTTTGGAAAAACAATGCGGATTTCAATAAATCATCTCCATTTCAACAGACCACCTCCATTTCAACGGTACCGACGGTATCCATTTTCCCACAGACAAAGTCAAAATCTGATGTGAAATACTCATGTGCTGGAGGTGACAAATGGATTGTTGTTTTGACGATAGAAGGATTGTGAAGGGGTAAAATAAAAGAGAATGATTTGGCGACGCAAACGAGAGCTAGCGTAGAAATTCTCGGCAGAAGTTTCTCCGAAGAACCTTTTCTACAATCTCCACCTTCACCTCATATCCATCCATCCTCATCTTCATTCTTCACTCTCAATCACGATTTCACTCAGCGCTCTAACGTTTTCGTAACCTTAAGAGCATCTGTTCAATAAAATCTATGAACGTGTCGATTCCCTCTCATGATCTCGATCAAAGCGTCATTTCCCTGAATGTCTCGTATACCAACGTGTTTGATCAATTACCACACCGAAGGACAGCGTTCTCAATGCAGTACCTCGAGTACCTGCAGGGACCATGTGTATTTGTTCTAGAATGATTCGATTGGGCTGGAAAGCTTCTTTGCAGGTGAATTTGGAAGCTATTAGCAAACAGAAATTAAAAAGTCCATCTTGTGAAGCGCTTAAGATGGATCCGGGTCGTGCACAAAGCATTCTTCTTGTGGGGATAATTGACATCCCAGTTGTCATGAACACGGTTGGATCCGAGATGTCTGTCTTCTCCACTTGTTCCACTTAGCTCTGGGCACATCTATCATTTTGAATGCGAATCCAATGTCTGAATATGCTCACATGGCATGCAAATGTCCCTATCGGTGTAGCAGTACTTACCAGTGTAAGGTTAAAGTTACTTTGTATAGTGGAGAGCTTTTTTTTTTACCAGCAGAAATCCATATCAGCCGGCAGGCGACCTGAACCTTAAGAAAAATATGCAAGAAAATGGACGTTCTTTTTTTTTCATGGTTTGCTACAGCCTACAGGTACGGAGAAAGCGGACTGGTACCTGGTCAGTTCCCTCTCTACTTCGGGGCCATAAGTCCCAACTGCAAATCCACAATTTCTATAGCTCACTTGCACATCTATATATATGCTAAAGCTTGGGCCAGGCGAAGTTGCAGACTCACGCTATCCACGGAAAGCATCCAAGCTCTGAAACGTTAGAATGAACAGGGCATCTCAAAGTTAGATGGTGGTATGTGCTGTCTAGTCTCCGGTACATGAACAGTGCCATCAGTCCTACTTATTATTTTGGATGTGAGTAGGTACCTAGTTGATGTAAAAATGTTGATGAAGGAGATGTCGTCCATATCTCAAGGCCTCTAGAAATCTGGCGTAAATTTCAGTGAGCGTCGTAACCTGTAGATGACGAGCTGTGTGACTCTCAAGATATGGGAACCACCCCCAGTATTCTCAATCGTGCGAACATTTCTTGATTCTGAATTCCTGCCAGCCCCAGGCCTTTCAACAATTTCTTGAATGAACAGAACTTCTTTGCAGAATCAAACCCCTTTATTCGCCAATTCAAATTTTGTGAAATTCATTCTATCACCAAATGCAGATCATTTGGGACAAAGAGGAACATGCACAGGATGTACTGTCAGTCAAAGAACAAGAATCCTTTGAATGGAATTATCGTCATGAAGAAGGATAAAGTTTTGTTTTCCAAATTTGTCATTTTTGCCCATCTTTTATATTCGCAAAGTGTGGTGATATCAATGATCGAATTCAATATCAATGGAAAATTCATCAAAACTCAGCGAGTACGAAAGTAAGCGAGCCGAAATTGGTCGCTGATGAACAGGAGTACAGAGGGGGTGAGTCTTCCGTTCATTTCTCAACTCAAATATGACACACTAACGTTATAGACTATGGTTTTGTTAAGTCTCTTTCGCCTACAGCCCAAGCCGCCAATACGATAGTTTCTCGCATTCAACAATTCAACCGGCAGGTTCTTTTTGATCCAGTTGAGCCAACGAGTCGCTTACGTTCAGACTCTGGTTTCCCCCGCATCAAAGAATCCATAGCAAGGACAGCTTTGTTAGAAATAATGAAAAAGTTACCAAAAGGTGCAATTCTTCACGCCCATGACGCTGCTTGCGTCTCGATTGATTTTATCATTGAGAAGATGATCGAGACTCCTGGCATGTATATCAGCGCCTCAAGGCCCCTTGACGAATGGTGGGCGAAAAGGGAGAAGAGAATAAAGATCAAATTCACATACAGTTCTTCGCAACCTCGACAGACTAGAAACTCAGTAAACAATCTCTGGGGCCCTGATTATATGCCCAATTCACTTGTTCCAGTCTCTCTTGCGGCGTCTACATACAGTGATTACCCTACCACTTTGAACTATGATAAATATCGTATCGCAAATAGTATCGAAAGACAACCTCTTCAGGGCAAGTCTTACTTTATCACCTGATTGAAGATTCGATTCACGAATACGGAGACCCAGCGTACATATGTCAATGGGAGATTCAATGAAGCTTGTAATACATTCCAGAGTGGAAGAAAGCTATTTAATACGATAATTCATAACGAGCCAATTTTCCGACCATTCCTCAAGCAAATTTTTGAAGGGCTGGACGAGGACAACGTTAAGTGGATAGAGATTAGGATGATTTTCAAGGTTGAATTTCGATTAGAATGGAGTGATACACCATCCGGAGAGCTTGAAATGGCAAGAGTAGTTTGGGAAGAAAGAGAAAAGTTTGCAATCGCGATGAAAAAGAAGAATAAAGAATGGTGGGGACTGCGGGTTATCTGGACAGGCTTGAGACAGTGGAAAGATGAAGAAATCAAAGCTGGTATGTTTTTCCTTTATCCATATCTCTGGGACAAGCTGACTCCATTCAATAGATATGGATGCTTGCATGCGTGTGAAGGAACGATATCCAGATCTGATCTCAGGATACGATTTAGAGGGAGAAGAAAAACTCGGTCGTACGCTCGAAGATCTCATACCTATTTGCCTCTGGTTTAAGCAACAATGCGCAAGCCGCAACTTAAACATTCCATTTTTCTTGCATGCAGGAGAATGCTTGGGTAATGGTGATGTAAATGACCATAATCTTTAGTAAGTATGCTTGAAACCTATTCAATGCTCCTGACTGCTGATTGTTGGTTGTTTAGTGATGCCATTCTTCTAGGTACTCGACGTATTGGTCATGGATATTCACTTCCTAGACACCCGCTGCTGGAAAACATTTGTAAAGAGCGACAAATTATGATCGAGTCCTGTCCACTCTCAGACGGAAGTATGAGATTAACAAATCCTGCCAATGCTCATACTTTTCCAATGCTGTTGGCAAAAAGTGTAAGTGCTAGTTTGAATTGTGGCGACCCATTTTTATTAGGTCAAGAAATGATAGGCGTTTCAATGGAATTCTTCATGTGCATCTGGTCATGGGATAGTATAGATCTGGGTGGTCTGGTATGTGTATTTCCTCTATGGACTGAGTGTACTGTGATGAACGAGCTTGCAAGCTAATTTATGATAAAAGGGTCATTTGGCACAAAACAGTGTAAGGTGGTCACAATTTGAAGATCAGACTGATGAAGATTGGCAATTGGGAATCCGATCAGGCGAGGATTCAAAGAAAGGATTAAAGGCTCGGAGAATGCGAGAGTGGAAGAAAGACTGGGAAGAATTTTGTGCTTGGGTTGTTGAAAGATACGGAGAGCCTTGGGGAAATGAAGATGCTTTTAAGGCTACTTTGAAAGAGAGAGCGGAATTGATTGAGCAAGATGTGGCGGATGAAGATGCGATAGAAAAAGAACTTGATAGAATAGCAGCGCGGTACAAGGAAAAAGACGAGTCGCTAAGAGAATGGAAAGATAAAGAGATAAAGAGAAGGAAGTTAATTACTAGAGCGAAGGAACTGATGGCTGAGGAAAAGCTACAAGAAAATATGTCTAAAGGCTTGAAGAAACCTCCCGACAGTCCTGATAAGACTCCAAAGATGGTATTGAAGAAGCTACCAAAGAGTTAGAACTGGATTTTGGAAGTCGATCCGAGATGGATTACTGCTCAAGGTATTAAGCAGGTTCTAGACATAAATCCAGAATAGCAAGAAAGACTGATCAAAGCTAAGTGTATTGGAGTTCTCGATCATTATGTCAAAGTCAGGAATTAGTTGCAGTTCACATTGTTAGATTTTATGGTATATATCACTATGTAATGTATGATTAAAAAGGGATACAATGAAAATGACTGTTCTTGCACCAGACGACTATGGAAAGTGGGAGATGACTAAAGCAAGGAAATTCGGAATATTTCCTTGACTCCATCTGGATAAGTTTCAATATAATAATAAGTAGGTAGCTATAAGTCTTAGGGAAAGAACGAGTCGATAGCTTCCCCATTCAGGTCCCAGTACTTATCATTGCGGGGAAATGTTGGCTGTTATCGTTGACATGATCCACACAATTCGATTTCCAAAGTCATACTGTAAGATTGGGAGACTTTCATTTGATATAGGTAAAGCAAATTAAGGGATATATCGAAAAGATCAGAAACTCGGATACAGAAGCAAGTGGTAGGTACCATTGTCTTGGTTTCCTGTTGCTCAGATACTCACTATGGAATTAATTATCTTTTTACAACGACATTCACTTGCTCTCTCAGATGACACCACTTCTTCATCGCAGAGCTGAAAAGATTGGACCAAAGAAGAAGAGAGAATTGTCCAAGCCGCCTGAGATTATGATGAATCCCAAAGAGAAGTCTTAATTTCGAGACATATACTTATCGACTGATAGAGTTTTGCTCTTTCACGCTTAAAGATCCTTTTGTCGACGACGGCCGATATACATATGATTCCGACGGGGAATGGGAGGATAATGCGCCATATACCTAGTATTAATAACTATGTGCTTAGAGTTCATCTATCTTCTCTTTTAATGCACATTCGGAGATGAAAATATTCTACTTTTGAATGCTTCCAGCGTAATTGATGAACGATTGGTTGATGCATATTCAGAAAAAAGTGGAGGACTTTTCATCAGAGGATAGGATATCTGGTTGATGTCTGTCTTGAATGATTGGCGAGAGAATTCCTATTAATCTCATAGTTTACTACAAATTAGCCAAATACATCAAACCAGTGCCTTCAGCGCAGCCTATGTATTCAGCGTCCAAATCTCCCGACTTCAAAACACACAGCTCCACAAACAACACCGACTTTCCCTTTTCCAACTGGCCTCCAGGCCCATAAAGACTCATGACCGTCTTTCTCAATTCCACATGACCTTTATGGGAACGGCCTGCTTGCTCAAAATGAGACAGGTCCAAGAAATATCCAAGTTGGTTTGTCTCTGCGATAGCTTCGGTATCAAGCTCTAAATCTCCTTTGGCATCAAATTTTTCATTCACCATCTCTGGAGTGAGGTTCTCATGGCCTATGTGTGTTGTAAATGCCACTACACCATTCTTGTTGCGTTCAGTATCGAGATGAGATATCCAGGATTGGGCATGTGGATTTATTTGCTTGAGCCAGGCTTCTGTTTCCGCGGGTGGGATATTTGGTTGGCGTTGTCCTTCACGGACAAAAATGAGATTATCGGGTGGACTAGAGATGGTTACTCTACCTAATTTTATCTTGGAGCTGCGAATTTTAGGTATATCAATAGTTTTTCTCGCGTCGTTTGGTTTTGCTTTGGTGATAGTAGTATAAGCGGAGGTAAATGTATCTTTGGGATCGGTATGTGCATCTAAAGTTTCAGATAGTCGATGACGGTATACGCCCCAGTATCCTTCGTCGGAACTTTGTTTTAATGGAAGAATAGTACCCATTGCTGAGGCGACGGGTTGGCTTGAGGCGAACATGAAGCGCGATTTCGGGACGGTCATTACCTCGCGCCAGACACCTGCGTCTGGGGGGAGAGAATTCCAGAATTCTTGAACTGGGGAGGAGGCTTGGAATGATTGGTAGGAGGAGGATGATAGCCAGTAGGCGATGAAAGTAGTGGATTTTGGACCATGACGAGGAAGTCCGTGACTTTCGTCTTGAAGATGGTCGACACGATTGGCAGACGAAGAGAGTAGCTTGTATAGGGTGGATATGAAGATTACTTTTTTTAGCGTAAGTTCTTCGTGTTGGACACCAAAAATTCCATAAGTAAAGATGTAGTCTTTTCCGTCCATATCAAGAAGAAAAACCATGATAGGCAATGTTTGTCAAACTGAAAGTAGTATATCTTCTCGTGAGAATTGACAATTGTCCAGAAATCACGTAAGGTCTTGGATTTTGTGCATCTGAGAAAGTACTAACATGAAAGCAGTATGGAAGGATCTGAAAGACTTTTTATAACGGCTTACTATGCCTGGAAATATTTTGCCCATGGATGGGCACCCCTGAACTTCAGCATGACTGGCTCTTATCTTCATGTTGCGGATGTAGTATCCGCCCTAACGACATAGCCATATGGAAACGATGACAATAAATATACAGTAAGACTGCGTTCGGGTAACATGGTGCCACTTTGCTGCGGAGATAGGCTATTGAGATTGTGCGACATTACTCCTGTGAAACACATAGCTTGAAATACGTCACTTTCGTAATGATTTCTGTGTTGGGTGCAGGAGATTGGAATTCAAAGAAGTTGTCCGGAATATGTACGGTTATTAGTTCTAGGAAGTTGCCGGTACGCTTCTACACTATTGATGTTTAACTAACCACGTTTTGCGTAGCTCAAAAGCTCAGACCATAAGTTTATTACTACGAAGTACCTGTCGACAATGACAACGACCTGAAAAGTTGCAACAGCGAGTGATACATACCTAGGTACCGGGAACCAGCGTTCAATGTGAATCTTTCTAGATCTCAATGCCAAGAGAAAGGTCTCCATCAATCATTAATCTTGATAGCTGCGGAAACAATTCCATTGGGATTTACAAATGTAAGGTCCACCAGAGGGGAGAAGACTATGACATTCTAATGCATGTCATATCGTTTACTAACAGGATTCATTTAGCTTCTTGTCTTATGTAGCATATTTCAACTTGCAAGAACACTATCAAACGTGCGGGTTTATGTTGTGTATCCGCAGTCATGAAATCCATGACTTCTAACGAGCAAACACGTCTACGAATCAAAGTTGCTTGTGAGGAATGTCGAAAGAACAAACGAAAGGTATCTATCGACACCATAATATGACCTAGAATACTTCGTAGCATTATATACTGATTATGATCAGTGCCAAGGCCAGAGACCAACATGTGCTTTATGTGAGAAAGGAGGGAAGCTGTGCTATTATCCACCAGAGACCTCGCGAAAGTATGTTCTCAGTTGACCGAATCAGCACCAGCTTAGCTAATACGTACAGACGTAAATATTGCGATGATGGCTATGTTCGTAGTCTCGAAGACAAAGTAAAAGCTTTGGAGGCCCGGTTGGCAAACTATCAAAGTTTGGACCCTCAATCTCAACACAATGAAGAATATATGGGTCACGAGATTTTGCCCGTACGCAGTCCTGCTACCACCAGCTCTCTTACTTATGAGTCTGAAGCCATGAGCCCAGAGAGCATTGATGAGCCCAATGATCCGCGCTCGCAGGTTGCAATGAAAGAGCTTGCTTCATTGATGTTAACCATGGATATCGAGGAGAAGGGTGAACCGTCATTTACCATCCCAAGGAACAAGTCCTCCTCTAGACAAAATTCCATTTCAACCGAGAACTTGAATCCTGATACTAGCAGTCATGATACAGACTTTAAAAATATTGGATTCTACACAGAAACACGAACGCATCTCGTTGAATGTTTCATGGCTGCATTCAATATTTATCATCAATTTATAGAAGAAGGAGAGTTTCAAACCATTCTATTGGAGACCACATTCTCAACAGAGCTGGATTTTGACTTCCGTAATCATGCCTTGCTTTCCGTGGGTGCCTTTCTTTCTCCCAAGTCGGATGCAAAGGAATTGAGTACTCACCATGCCACATCTGCCGAGAACATCCTATTGAGATGTATACGGGAGCATCCGAGTGACTTGGTTGTTCAAGGACTTGCATTGTTATCGTGGCGAGAGTTGATGCTGGAGAATAATAGCATGGCCTACACTTACATAGGTACATCTTCCCTCATCTTTTGGTCAAACATTTATTGATAGAATTATCGCAGCTATGGCCACAGGCTTGATACTACATCTTGGGCTTCATGTGAGTAGCCTCGGATCAGGGAAGTCGCCAGACATGAGTTTGAATCGTAATTCCACGGTCGATGACTATGTTCGTAAACGCCGAATAAGGTCATTTTGGGCTTATTTTTCGGTGGATCGGTAAGTATATCTGTACACAGACTACGATGTACAAATAATAACTTTTGTGTATAGCATGGTAACTTCAAGTCTTGGAATGAATTGCACCATACACTGGCAACGTATTCGAATATCCTCATTCTTCAGCGTCTTGGATCATAACCTGTCACCCGATGAATTGGCCCATGATAAGTTCTGCCAGCTATGGCATATTTGGGACTCTTTCATGGATCAAAGGTAGGTTCTCGTATCACAATTAAAGAACAGTCAACTCACATTATCAATTAGGTATGCGTTTGAGTGGACCGTTTTGAAAGCCAATCAACGGGAAAATCTTTTGAAACGCGCGCATCAAGCACTCACAGATTTCTATGCGGGTACCGATGATAAGCTGGCTCTGAGTAAGACTTGCATGCCTCAAACTTTCCTTCTTTTTCAGTTGGCATATCACACTGCAATATTGCTCATTCATCGTCCCTTTCTAAACGAGCCTAAAGGCTCGGAAACTCTGAGCTTTGCTCTGAGATCAGCGACAAACGCCGCTGCCTCGATAGCTCGAATTGTTCGAGCATATCGAAAATTCCGTGGCTTTGCTGATGCCAATCCTCAAGTCATAGATTACATTCTTAGTGCTGCCGTGATTCATTTATTGAATGCAACGTCTGGCCGTAACTTTCTAGGGAGGCAATCTGCCAATAGCCTACAAAGTTGTTTGGATGCTCTAGTCGAGATGCAGAGTACGTGGATGCCACAAGCAAGCAGAGCGATACAAGAAATTCAAGAGCTCGCAGCCAAATGGAAAGTAGTATGGGCATTACCACTACAATTTAGCCAGCGCTTACCAGAAGGGAAAATTCGTCAAGACCGCAGTCGAGTTATGGTACCGATGCAAGAATTTTCAAATGTCCTTACTGGTGGCGCTCAAGTACCCCATGGATTTGATATGGGTGAAACCGCGAATAGGTACATATATACTGGCTTCAATAATGACTGCGGGGCTCTGTGGGATCCAAGCTTGTTGGAAAATGCTTTGGAGCATGTCAATCTACCTGAACATATTGCGTATCAATCAAGTCTTGAGTGGCTTTTCGACGAAAGCAATCCTGGTCTGCAGTAGTAGTCTATGAGATATCAAAGATAAGAAAGCTTCTGACATTTGGCGATCCGTCGGACGATGTAGTCGTCAATTGTGCTTACACCCGAGTAAGACATAATAAATTTGCTTCTCCAAGGAGAACGTAATATACAGGCGGAATTAGTACCGCGGAATCCCTATTTTTAGCGGTATGTCAGCAACCAAGCCACTGTCTTATCGGCCAGCGGGGGCTTCATCCGCAAGATAAGAAATACCAAATGCGGGGAAAGCTGTGTAATATCTTAATTGTACTTTGAAATTTCTCTTTTTGGGTATCCATACACAACATTATTAGGAACTAGTCGGCCGCTTATGAGAGCCGACTATTACCTGATACAATCTCACCAAAACCATGGAGTTCCGAGATATCACAGGTTGCAGGTTTGGAATACATAAGGACAAAGAAAATGCTCACTGTGGTATTCACTTTGTTCATTTTACAATTTCTCTACCAACAGTTTTCAAAATTCTACTAAGAACATGGCTATCTCAACTTCCACAAAATATCGCGTAGCTGTTACTCAGCATGAGCCGGAATGGTTTGATTTGCAGAAGTCGGTGGAAAAAACATGTCGTATTATCACAGAGGCTGCAGAGAACGGTGCGCAGCTAGTTACATTCGCAGAAGCATTTATTCCAGGCTATCCTGCTTGGATATGGTGAGGAGCTCTAATATCTAAAACCCCATTCCATTTGCGACACTGACCGAACAGCAGGACTCGCCCAGTCGACCCAATTCTCTCTACTAAATACATCAAGAACTCCCTAGTCGTCGATTCTGATGAGATGAGAACCATCCAAGACTGTGCCGCGAAGTATGGAATCGTCGTCTCTTTAGGATTCTCCGAAAACGACAACAACTCATTGTACATTGCGCAAGCTATCATCGATGGCGATGGAACGATAGTCATGAAAAGAAGGAAGCTAAAGGCTACGCATATGGAGCGGACAATTTTTGGAGACTCTTCTGGAGATAGTCTTATGAATGTTGCTTTGACTCGCGTTGGAAGGGTTGGAACTCTAGCGTGCTGGGAACATTGTCAACCCTTGTTGAAATATCATACTTTACATCAAAGGGAGCAAATTCATTGCTCGGCATGGCCGCCAATTGTCAATCATACTGGTGGACCTGAGTTATGGTCAATGTCTCTGGAAGGTAAAAAAAATACAATTCTCTCAACTGCAGGATGTCACTAACACGCATCTTCCAGGATGTCAAGCCCTCTCCCAAGTATATGCCATTGAATCTCAAACCTTCGTTCTTCATACCACCACAGTTATCACAGAAAAAGGAGTCAACGCCAATTCTTCAGAAGGAGGATTGTTGATGTCGGCGCCAGGAGGTGGTGCTTCAGTTATTATTGGGCCCGATGGTCGGGTTATGTCGACACCTCTCGGTTCTACAACTGAAGGAATTGTCTATCGAGATATTGATCTTGATCAAGCGCTATTTGCGCGCAGTTTCTTGGATGTTTGTGGGCATTATAGCAGGCCGGATCTTTTATGGCTTGGATGCGATACTCGTGAACGTAAATTGAGGGTCGAGGAGAAGCTTGAAGTTATGGACAAGTGCTGAATTTTGCTGCACTATATCTTATGAATTATCTTCGCAAATGATTATTTGATGATTATTTATTGGTACTGCTATTAATTTGGGTTCATGTTGATGTGAATTTCTATCCAATGCTACTAACCTGCAGGCTCTTTTGAACAAACATTCTGTATTCTTGCAAGACGCATGGGGACATATCGAGGCTAAAGCCAAACGACTCTACAATTGCGGAAAATCGTCTCAAGTTCCCTACATAAAAAATTTCGACTATTTCAGTAGTTTGAGATGAAGCCCTCTTGTGAAGAATTAAGGAGGGTGAGTATTTGCCGGAATAGCCAAGTATGCCATTTCTAGACGCTTTAAACGCCTGAAAGATGCCTAGTCAACGCCGAAGACCTAGGGCTCTGAGGTATCGAGCTTGCATTTTCAGCAGGAACGGAGTTTATAACTTTGGATCTTGCGATCCGTGCTTATTGATAATTTGTGAGGGGCTGAGCGTGACGTTTTGATCTTGTTGCCATCTGATTAAGATTCTAAACATCTTTTTTTTCCTCATCATTAACCTCATGGGATCTTTATCACCGACTAGTAGTTTTAGTACAGCCAGAAATTTCGCAAGAGACTAATTGTTTGCCACATATCAACTGGATCAATGAGATAATCTATTGAGCTTCTCAGCTCACGTTTTCCACTCATCCCACTGTCACCTCTGGCGGTTTCGAAATCACCAAAAAGCAATTAGATACTTCACGAGGCATTGATCTATCCATCACAAATCGGTTGTACGACGCTCAACTCAAATTTGAGAAAAGTGGTTACCGCAACAGGACAGCTGAAGTTCCAAATGGCGGGATGATGTATCTAAAAGGCTCTTGAGTATACAGAACAATATTTACAGCTGCGCATATCAAGATAAAAAAGCCACTTGCGATGATGTTTATTTATCTGGTACAGGTTGTCTCTCTCCATTGGTTTACGGCTTCTCAAATCCCAGCTTTTGCACACATGGAGACTCGTTGTAGTATTCATATTTATATATATTCCAAGCCAACCTCTTCTCTTAACGAGGTTCAGAATGTTTTGCGCTCGCTGCTGTGTTCAAGTGGCACTGACTATTCATATGCAGATGCATCGTAATAACATCGGGTTCATGACACGGGTTGCTTTACCCCGCTCCCCCTTGTTTACTTTTGAGGGAGCCAATGATGAAGAGGTACCTAGTACTTTAACAGACTTCTAGCTCCGCTAATTACACCTCATCATCTTCATATTTGTAATGATTCATATCTAATGATTCATCATCTTTTGGATCTTATGTGGTCAATTGACCATTGAGCCAAATACTCCCAATGGCAACACAAAACCCCACAGAAACTAGCCCGCTGCTCAATCCACCACCAGAACCCCAATCCGAAATACTCTATTCCAATGGCGATGCCGCGACTACCAATCTTGCTGTCCCAGACGATCCCTCCACACTTTACGTATGGATCCTCATGATCGGACCCTTTCTATCCGCCTTCGTAGCAGCTGTTGATTCCTCCATGATTGCTACACTCTCATCACCTATAACTTCCTCATTTGGCTCACTGTCTCATCTTCCATGGCTTGCTTCTGCATATTTCATAGCAAACGCTGCAATTCAACCTTTGTCTGGAAAACTCACTGATATCTATGGGAGACGGAGTGGACTTGTACTTGCGAATATTGTGTTTGCATTGGGGAATTACATGTGTGCAAGTGCGAAAATAGAATGGGTGTTGATTGCTGGTAGAGTTGTAGCAGGGCTAGGAGGTGGAGGAATTATGGCCATTGCAACTTTTCTCTTGTCTGATTTAGTGCCTCTGAGAGATAGAGGTATGTGGCAAGGCATTGGAAATATGATCTTGGGCGTAGGATCCGGTATAGGTGGTGTACTTGGAGGATGGATCAATGACTCTCTAGATTGGAGAGCTACATTTTTATTGCAGATTCCCATCACGCTGTTGGCTACGATATGGACATGGTTCACTATACGCATACCTACTGTAGATGATGGGGAGCGGAAATCAAATCTCAAACGGATTGATTACTTGGGTTCAATCAGTCTATTCACAACGCTCGTTGCGTTACTTCTTGGCATGAGTACCGGAGGTAACACGGTATCTTGGACCAGTCCCATCGTTCTAATCAGTCTTCCTCTATCCTTGATATCCCTCCTGGTTTTCATTATCACCGAACTCAAATACGCCAAAGAACCCATCATACCACTTCCTCTTCTCTGCGATCTATCTGTTGCAGGCGGCTGTCTCACAAATGCTTTCTCCTCAGCCTCCCGCTTCGCGATGATATTCTATCTCCCCCTCTTCCTCGAAGCCCAGGGCTACACCGCCACAAAAATCGGTCTCCGTCTAATTCCCGGCTCAATCGGCACAGCCATTGCCTCTATGATTGCTGGAATCATAGTGAAAAGTACTGGGAGGTTTTACAAACTCGGTATTGCATCCCAAGTCATCTATATTCTGGGAATGGCGTTTATCTGCACATTTACATTACGGACATCTGCCTGGCCCCCCTTTGTCTGTTTTTTTATCATTAATATTGGATATGGAATTACGCTTACTACGACTATTCTCGCGCTTCTGTCGTCAGTGAAAGCGAAAGATCAGGCTGTTATCACATCCGCACTCTTTGCCTTTCGTTCAACCGGAACGGTATTGGGGATTTCAGCAGCGGGACTTACGTTTCAAAGTGTGTTGGGCAAATTATTATGGGAGAAACTGGGGGATATAGATAATGCAGCAGAATGCATTCAGCGAATCATTGATGATTTCAAGGTAGTTGATGGTCTTGAGGAAGGTTTAAAAGAATTGGCTCTGCAGGCTTATATGGGCGCTGTAAGAGCCGTTTTCTTTTTAATGTTGGCATTGGGAGGATTAGCTTTGGTGTTTACGTTGTTAATTAGGGATCGGGAATTGTCTCAGAGGATGGTACGATGATTGACTGCTTGCTTTCTGTATTCGATTGGACTACTGAATTTACCTGAAAATTAACATTCACTCTGACACTGGAAAATCTCGTTTGATTCACCCGTCTAGAATATCAGAAAACAACAGTCTATCCTTGTTTATGGAAGTTGATATCAATGCATCAACAGCTTATTACAGGCGGGCATATTGGTAAATCAAGCATCGTTGAAACTCAAGTCTGAGTCACCAGCCTTTATGTCCATAGATCTAAGATTCTCTTCCAAATATCCAGTAGTATCCATATGATTTATAATTCTATCCTTCGTAGCAATTGAGGTAACCGGAGCAACATTCGATTACCATAAATCACCAACTCTCAAAGGGTTGAACCTCTATACCATCATTACGTTCATCAAATATATTCATCTGTCTCCCAAAAAATTCCACATCACATATCAAAATCAGGCCGCTGTAGATAACAAGCATACAGCATATCATGATCCGAGTTCCAGACATGAGAATAAGAACACATGCCGTACTTCTTCAGCCCAAAATTCCATCTGCATGGAAAGTATCTTAAAAAATACTCAATGAAGCGCGCTTATGCAGCAGCTACAGGAGACGAAACCTTCTCTTTCACTACTTTCCCGAATTGATATGTGAGATCTGAGCTTCTCTTATTTGCATCCTCACCATGCCAGAGAGCTTGCGCTTGCTGTTCTTCTTTCACGGTCCATGTGCTCGTATTTGAGGATTGAGATGAGTTTGCTGCTTGTCATGTTATTTGGGGTGAGGAGATGATGGCGTAAATATACCAGTGCCACTTACCAGGTAGTGTTACCGCATTTCGGTAATCTGTGATATATCTCCCAAGGATACTTTTCCTAACCTCTTCGCACATTTCCTCGAGTTTTTGCTTCACTAGTGCCTGGGTCCTCGCGAGTACCATTCCCTTTTCAAAATCTGTCGCTACCCACGTCCCTCCCCAGTAGATTTTGGTGAAAGGCACCGCTACCATTTTCCCTCTCTGATATTTCATCTCGAGGGATTTATCTTCTAGAGTTAGAGACTCAGGTGGAGTAGTGAACACCAATCCAATATCTAGACTCCGATGTTGTTCAAGAAACTTAAACCACTCGGCGACGGTAAACTTGGGGCGTGTTTTGAAAATCCACACGTCATGATTTTTGGAGTTGGTTATATTCTCAGTGATGAAGAGCGAGATGTTCTTTTCGAATTGCTGTTCTGTGGACAAGAGACTCCATAATCGGGTTCTTTCGGCTTCGTTTTGGATGCGCCAGGAAGGGTCGTGTGAACGATGCTTTTCTGCCTCAATTATTTCCCTTAGGCGTTCTGGTTCTGTAACTGGTTCATCGTTCTCATTAGTTTCATTCAATTCATCCTGATCAGTAATTTCAGTACGTTCAACAAATTCAAAGTAATCCTTCAATCTTTCCTGCATCTCTTCTCTAGTACCAGAAGTATCCAGACCGCGAAACGCACAATACGCACGCCATTTTTTCAACGTTTCCTTGGGTGGTTCAAAATACTCCGCTTCGGGACGATCATATATTTCAGAGACTATTCGGTGATTCAAGGACCAGTACAGCAGACCATCATCTTTGTTTCGTTCCCCTTGATATACTAATTCGCCTTCTCCGTCGAGTGTAAAGTCTGCTAGGTCCTCGTGGGTAATTTCAATGGGGGGTATAAACACTGCTGCGGGATTTGCGACGTATTCGGTTCTGATGATGACGCCCTTGGGAGTTTTTACTTTCTCTGGTTTTTTGGGTGTGGCGATCTTTGGGGACTTGGGAGACTTCGTCTTCTTTTCCCTGGGTGTGGTAGTTTTCCGTGGGGTTTTAGGAGGGCTGATTTTATTTTTCTTTGGTGTAGTGGGAGTTTTACCAGGACTAGATATTAAATTTCCACCACCTGGTGCAGCGTCGCTTTGCTTCTGGCGTTTTGAAGGCGGCTCGTCTTTTTCCAAAGGTGAGTTGTGCTTCGTTGCTTCTCTCTCTTCGGAGACCGAGCCTTCCACTGATCCCAACATATCCTCAAAGCCTAGTTGATCTTCTGATCCTAACATAGCTTCTGACTTCAGCTTATCTTTTTCTCCGTATGATACCGCGGCATTCGTTGATTTTCCGCTACGCAACCAGTTCATTAGGATTGATGTTGAGGCATTGGTATTGGTCGATATCCCTCCGAGATTTGCCCTTTTTCCTTTTGAGGCAGGTTTTGCAGTTCTTTCGCCTTGCATGGCTTTCTTCTTGGGAGTGATTTCATCTTCAGCTGGAAGCAATCCTTTGTTTGGTGTTTGGTGATCAGTTGATGATTTTGGGTTCCCTCGTTTTTTGGAGGCAGAAGCTTCAGTAGTGTTCATCTTGGCTTGTTGATTGTGTATACAAATATGATCAGGTAACAATTTGACCGTTTCGTACGAACACACAAACTCAATAATCCGACGGTCTTTATGTGATCCTGATTTACAAACTTAGAAAAACAGAAATATCGAAGGCTTCGGAGCAGGAGGTTATTTTGGGAACGCATGAAGCGGGGTACTTCAATCCGGCCTCAATGACATCCTAAGTAGGTATGCACATGGATTTGTTGACCTCTCATCACACTGCGTAATGAAACAAAGCGGGTAGATGATGCATCCTAGACTTTTAAATGGCTCTTGTAATCAAATCGACTAATGAAATTCGCACTGGTCAAAATTCACAATTGGATGAAGCAGAAGCTAGATACTTATAATCATGCCCTACTGATCTTTGTTCACTCTGCCTGAATGTGTGGCATCATTGTCCATCATACTCCGAGCCAGGGTTATAATATGCATACTCATGCATATATGAAACTGTAGAACTTGATTCTTCGTCCATACACAAGAAAGGAATAAGAGCGATGTAACACTGATGGAAAATGACTCAGAGATTGTCACGCTTGAACCTGCTTCATCCAGCAATGCGAAAGGATCTTTGTAGGCCTAATGGAATTTATATTGAGAATTTTGGTGAAAAACAGTAGGTTAATGTGAATAAATCGAAAGTGAGTAGCATCTTTAGTGGTGTTGAATACTTGCTAGCTCGAGGTCATGCAGGTGACAATGTGACTTGCACCGGCATGAACCGAAACCAACACCCATTGGCCGAGAACAAATGATCCACCATATCTATCCATCCCCCCATCCCCCATAATATGGCCTTACTAGCTCACCGGTCCGCCGAAGCCTATTTGTATTCTAGATAGTATCTTCAGCAAACTGCGACATCGTGAGACTAAGACCTCGCTAGGCTCGGTACTTATTCATGTTAAGTAAAAGCAAGATTTCCATATTCAACACTCTGTAATCTTGGAGAGCTCCAGATCAGCTGACCATAAACTGTATATAAATTTCAACCTCGCAAGTAAAAATCACCGAATCATTGAATCATGAAGAATGTAACCGGTCAGCCCAATTTGGTCACGTTCCACGTACGCATACAATTTGAGAAGAATCATGCATAGATACCTAACCCAGGCATGATCATGGGCGACAATACGATCAATCTGTCGCCAAGCTATTTCAACACGAGAAACACAAGTGAGAACGAATCATTTTCTAGAACAATATGAAAGCCAGCGAAAGATATCGATGTGAAATTACGTTGACACTTGTCCATCTTTGTGTGACGCTTCGATGACTATATTACGAATCGTGGTAATGTACTGCTCCTTAGAGCTAGAAACATAGCTTTCTGGGGTTGTCAGATGTGACGAAACTCCTAGACCTGGTTTGTAGGTGCGAGAAGAAAATTGGCAAGCTCCAAAAGAATCATATTCGTAGGACTTTTCCAGTGCTGCGAATTTTGATGATAGCAAGTCGTAAACAAGCAGAAAATTAATCAGTACACATTTAATTCCATGCTAATAATAAATGCGAAGTAAAGACATTGCATTTTCTGAGATGCTCGCTATGCTACATTCGATACAAGTAACCTCCGTCATTATTATCATCCAATCCCTGTAATCTAGATGCCAATATTTCACTGTATAATATAGCATATACCTATGAAGCCTTCTCACCATACACTTCCTTATTGTATTGCATATATCTCCACACTAAGAGCGGCTATGCTCCTGATATTACTTACAGACTCGGAAATGCCACCACTACCTGCATTTGATCTGCTATATGCCGTCCATCTGATCGATGTCTTTTAGACCGCCTGTTACCAAATATCTCTATTTTTGGGCCAACCTCATACTCGAAGTCATCATCCGCTTCGAGCTGCGCCCTATCCTCCAATAATTGCCTGCGAGTAATCGGTTCCAGCATGTCGAACTCAAGACTTAAAGATAGATTATTCATATGAGCAATAAGATCTGAACTTCGCGTAATGTTCGGTAGTATTGAAAGGGGCTGGGGTGCCATGTTTACATGCAGATCATGCTGCTGTCGAGCTTGGTAGTATGGTAGTAAGGGTTTGGTGCCATCTTGATCTTCGTGTGCATCGAGACGATAAAGGCTAGTCTCGTGATAGTTTGGACCTTGAACTGCGCCAATAGCAGGATCTGTATTTATAGTGATAAAGTTACTCTGAACAAAATGGTGTGATATTCCAACCCCTGTGTCAGGAAAATCTTGTATAATGTAGTTGTCCGGAGGATCAGGCTCCGGATGATGCTTGATTAGCCTGGGACCTCTGAGATGCGAAAGAAGATGATTATTTTTGCCAGGCTGGACCCTGAATGAATCATCAGTCTCTTCGAAGTCGGAATACTCCAGTTCAGGATCATCTTCACTGCGTGTCAACAGATGGACTTTTCCTGTCGCATCGCCAATGATAAGTTTGGAAAAGTCCGAAGAAAATGCGCCGGCGCCAATCCCACCAGAGGCCGCTAGTAATTCGCGGACAAATGCTTTTCCAGGCGGTCTCTGAATGTTCCAGGCCTTAACTCTGCCATCAGAAGCACCGGTATAAAATCGGTCAGAAGTTTCTCCCCAAGCAGCAAACTTAACGCCGGTGTCTGCAAGTTCACGAGGAATATCATGGTAGGGGTTATCAAGGGATTCTTTGATTGATTAGCATGGTTAATTGTAAAAGGAAGTTTCGATCCTCACCTCCATGTGGAAGAACATGAATTGCATCGTCGTCAATTGCTCCAGTGTCCCACACGTAAGTGTTGCCATCAGTACAGCTAGCCGTTACGTAGCACTGATGAAAACTATTTGGCCTGTGAATATGTTAGTCACTGTATCGAAGATCGAAAATGCCTACTTACATGACTGTCAATTCGTTGATATCCATGGCAGGGCAATCAAGAACTCTAATTGGATAGAAAGCGGTGTAATTATCATTGTCGGTTCTTGCTGCAAATAATCTAACTTGCGTTTTTGCCTCGCTTTTAAAAGAGCCGTAAGAAGAGGTTGCGGCGATGAAGGTTGGTTTGGTAGGATGCCAGACAACTTCAAACACATTCTGGGCACGAGCAGAAGCAATGGGAACCTTGGTACCATCAAACGCATTCCACAAGCATAACTCTCCGCTATTTCTCTTGTCTTCTGGGATATCAACCTCATCATTGCTAAATGAACGGGGTGAGTAGCCAACCAGTAAAAGATTCGAAACACTGTCTGCTTTGCCCCATTGGACGGTAGCAGGGTAGTATGCCCATAAATTGTTATCGTGCAACTCACGGGCTTGCTCGGCCGCTTTCTCGCCATTATACGTGTGGAAAGTCGATCCACTTATGTTGTCACTATTGAGGCGATAGATACGAACAGCGTCATTGTAAACATCAGACGCTGTAGCCACAAGATCATGGTGCTCCGATGTTGTGACGAAATTGACTTTTCCTTCGTGCGCCCAGGTCCCCAATATATCCATTGACGATCCAGTGTCAGATGGCGACACCCTCCAAACCTTCACAGTCCCATCGAAGCTTGCGGTGAAAGTGAGGCCACTATTGTGGCTATGGGATATTGCCGAAATAGAAGTGTAAAGCCAAGGATCCTGAGTTTGCCTCATAGAGTCAAGAGCATTCTCAGCATTATCTCTCACATTCACAATTGGCCGTGCAATACGATGATCTGGCATTGCATCCAAGGTCTCTTTTGAGACGGAACCAACTACGAGATTACCTGGTTTGTTGTATTGCATATTGTGGCTATCAGAATGTGCAGTAGCACCACATACAAAAGCATCACTACTTGTCCAACTGATGGCCCAAATGTCACCGCAACAATCTGTCCACTCAACCTTTCTTTGCAATGAGTCCTCAAGGGCAGAATTAATCTCTCGTACGTATGATTTATGACCACCACAGGATCGAACAGGGGCCATGCCGTGTACTTCACGTTGACTTAAAAGCGCAGAGAATTGTCTAGGAGACCTTTTAGGACCTACCATAAGGGTTCTTGAATTCATTGATACTTCGCCATTAGCGGCATCTTTGAGGAAAGCAGCCAATGATTCTTGTCCACGACTCTGAATAAGGGCCTGGCTGGGATCCTCACAGGGGTGCGATATCAACAACGAGACTAATTCAGGTACTTCTAGCGTCTGCTTTTCCATGAGTAGTGCCATGCTTGGCTTCCCTCTCAGTTGTGTTTGCGCTTTCAAAACTTTGCGTACCATCGATAGTTCTTGCTCACAGAAGTCAATGTGGTAGACGCGCCCGAGAAGTACCTCTCTTTCTTGATCAGAGACGCGTTGGAGGCCACGGCGAATTCTCTCACGGCCCCTAGCATCGATATATGGCCGTGGCTGTCCATCTATAGTTTGACAGAAGGAATCTGTATCATGAGAAGATTTTGTATCCACTAGATCAAGAGTTGTCTCAACGTGCACAGTGTCGTTGTTAGCTTGCTTGAAGGTAGCAAAACTCCCACTCTCTGTCTTGGGTAGAGAGCCGTTTTGCAGAAACTGAATGTCTTTTGAAGAAGAATCTAGCTCTGTTTGAATATGTTGAGTTCGAGATCGCGTGGCTCTTTTCGGAAGAGAAACACTGCTTGTTCTCTTGACTTTTCGTTCGTCCCTATGTGTGCTAGAAGCATCAACATCCTTGCTGAAGGATGTTGCTGGGCCCAGACTATATGCAACAAACTCGTCTACATAATGCTTGACTTTCTCTGATATCACGATCTCATCTTCATGCGATAGTTCATATCGATTGAGGTTTCCGAACATAGGACTGTCCACAAGTACACCAGCAACTGAAGTGCCAATCTCATGGAGTTTTTTTGGGTCTATTATTTGCTTGTGGCGCACCATCGCAGCATTGATGTGAATAAACACCTGGTCATGGATCGTCTCCGAGAACCTATCATTGGCCTGTGAAGATATAGAAGTAGGTTGAGAGATGGGGGATTTCGAAGACTCGCTGATGCTTGAGGTGGCTCGTTTAGGAGGTAGTATAGCTGGCATCGAAGCCCGTCGGGGTGTAAATTCTTCGATATCCCGAGTGTGTCTGTTGTAGTGCTGATTGGAGTCCTGCACCGTTGTCCCTCTCGTCGACCGTCTAACTGTGGGGGAATTTTCAATCGTAGGGTGCATCTCTTTAAACGAAATATTTTGTTCGAGTTGCCCGTCGGGATGTTGAGCGAAGTCCTGGCCAGCCATTCCCCTCTTTGTCCACCGCCTGGGGGCTACATTTTCGATTGTGGGCTGCAAACCATGACTTGAGCTAATCTCTTCCGGAGCCCTCCAAATCCGCCTTCTCTTCGGAGCATGTTCTATTTTAGAGTGTGGCTCTTGGTTAGACCGTGTGCTACTGTCTTTGTTCCCTTCCTGATCTCGTTTTTTTATCGCAGATGTATTGGAGGACAGTGCTATATCTCTAGGTTGAGTAGTTCTAGATGCGACAGTAGCGCCTGGTAGTATCGGCGCATAAGTGAATCCATTAGGGGTAGGCATTGAAGCTCCTTTTGACTCTGGATTCTTTGGTAATATTGGCGCAAAGTGATGATCTGATTGAGAGTTTGTATATGGTCGCGAATCTCCAGTTGAAGGCGCTGGAAATGACCCAGGAATTATCAGGCCATGATTTGACGGCAGCAGAAGAGGCGCATTCGGGATTTCCTCATCGTCTCCTGTCAAATCGATCACCAGGGGACTAATATTTCATAAGTCGCGTGTGCGAAGTTGAAAGGAAATATTGACTTACGCTTGTCGCGTCATGGGAGCTGGTGCCATGGAGCAAGAATCAAGACGCGGTCCGCAGGGAAATACCGAGGTCCCATAATATGCGGCAGGAGCAAAAGAAATTCGTGGAATTTAAGAGTTGAATTCGAATTCAAGGGTGTTTGCAGATGTACATGGAATAATAGGCCTGAGAATCATAACACTGATGTTAGCCAATACCTTATCGTTATCGACAAATACATCTAGAAAGGGAAAGGAATCACCGAATGCGGGGATCACCTGATCTTGACGAGATATAGCCTTGCTCTTATAATGCAAGGCTGACACTTCACCAATCTCACTACCACCTGCAATTATTGTATCATCTACCAGGTCATTCATGCCTTCTAGCCAGCTTGGCATTGCTATAAAAGTTTGTCTTTGGTCATGTTGCGGTGGCATATTAGATACAAATAAGTGTTGACGCAAACTTAAGTCTTCGCACGATGATGCTTCTTGGCTTGGCTTTACGGTCTCTGAAAATACAAATTTGCCAACACAGGTAAACGGAGCGACACAATCATGACTGACCGTTCTTCCGGAGCTACTTATACCTTCAGGCTAAGGATAGTTTAGCTTGGGGACAGAAGTCAGAGGTGTTTGCACAGCACCAAGAACTAGAAACATTGACACTTTTATAGATTTCACAGTATTACTTCACCAATCAAAGCCTGTGGGCCAGAGATATCAATCACAGAATCTCACCATAATAGCCCTATCGCATTGACATCTCATAGTAGAAAGCTCTAATATCTGAAGGGTTGTTCTAGATTACAAAGCCAAGGGGTGTATCCAACTGTCCTTATTCGCGTATATGGTTGATGATATGGATGCTAGGTAGTTTCTTTAAGCTGGAACTTCAACCTCCTTGCTGATATCCAACTCCTCATGTCTTCGGAGATCCATTGGTTTTCCCAAGAGTGGAACGACGTATGGGTCGAAAGTCTTCCAGTATGGGTTCTCGAGGTGGTACTTTTGACTCTGCAATGATAAAATTAGTATCATGTTGATAGAGACATGGCATATGGGACTAAGCTGCACATACACTTTCCTGTTCGAATCTCTCTACAATGGTAAATGCTCTAGGGTCGTGGACATCTTGCATGACAATCCAGTCAACAGTTTCCTTGTCCTGTTTGTAGACTCGGGATGCTTCAATGAGCTTGGCCTTGATGCGGGGTATAGATTCTGGGTTCTCGTTGGCATAGAGATGAACGGTCAAGGTGTAAACCATTTTGAAGATATTGCTTTGTCAGGGCTGTTATGAGCGGTTGACAGTGTATAGCTTGTGAATGCTTTGAGGTCAAGAGTCAAGTTGTTAGTTTGTAAAGTTAAGACTTCTTGGAAGGGAAAGAGAAGTTTTGGAGGGGCTGCATTAGGCTTGAGCTTGTAGCTTAAATGTGGAACAAGAGAGGAAGGGCCGATGAATGGAACACCAAAATCGAATATATACTTTGAACAAAGTATGTGTATCCACCAAAGAGACGTCAATCCGAATACTTGTTGCTTTCCCAATAAAGATTCAGTATCAATCACGATTCACCCAAGCTTTGAGAAAGCCTCATGCGATGTTTCACAAAACATTCACACTTTCGAAGTCTCATGAGCCAAACAATTATAATCGTGATATCACGTGACGTCAAAGAACTTTTTATTCATCGTCATTACTGCCGTTGATACTCCGTAGGGCGTGCCAAATTGGTTTAAATCTCCTAGTACCTTTTTACCGTTACTCTACGTCACATACTCATATAATTTACAAAATCCCAAATGTAAAATCCTATCTACTTCTCAGACAAGTACCCAAAAGCTACGTAGATATCTGAACAATAGTGAGGTTATTAATATGAAGTCCAATACTTCTCAAGTACCAG
The DNA here is from genome assembly GCA_004786225.1 of Botryotinia narcissicola. Lineage (NCBI taxonomy): Eukaryota > Fungi > Ascomycota > Leotiomycetes > Helotiales > Sclerotiniaceae > Botryotinia > Botryotinia narcissicola. The sequence continues at coordinate 13,221 of PQXJ01000141.1, read as the reverse complement.
AACTTCCTGGATACTATTACGGTACCTCAACCTCATCTGAATATCACAATATTGATTGACTCGCGATTGACTGAAATTTTGTTTAGATAGCGAAAAGAAAAAGTATTTCAAGATACAGGCAAATGCACCATCAGGCTCTGCATATTCATCTCACGACGTGAAGAGACGCAAGCTTGATGACGATAATAACAAAGCCGAATCTTTAAGGGTTCAGCGGAATGTTGGCCGTATCAAAAGAGCAAAGATTCTGGAGTCCCCTATGGCTGGTGGCTTTTTATCTAGAGAATTCGGACAGCCTTGCTTGAACACTGCTGCTGCCTCCTATTATGCTCAAAGCCTCTCCACAGCGTTTGCGGTTGATTATTACCCACAGGACAACCGAGCAAGCGGCGCCTACCTTTTCGAGGTGAGTGGGTATACTAATGCGTCTGACCCCAATGTTCTTATGTCCTATGGTACGTTTACCTATTCAGTGTTTCCATTCGTATTCAAGAACCGAATGGTCGTTCAGAATTGAATCCTTTCTCTCAGATGCCCTAAGCCAATTTTGATAGGCAAACTATTATTCTGGCATGCGCTGTAATTCCTTCATCATGCAGAGCTAATACGATTTCATCCATGATTTATTCATTCACTGACAATCGCTAAGCTGCCAATAATACCATCCTACACCTATCATACGACTATGGAAAGAAAGCAAAAGACAAAACACGAGTACCTAATGTGTTCGGATCTCATTTTAGATTTCAGAGATCCTACAATCTGGGGTTTCCACCGGGCCAATCCACTTCTATCAGTGCTAATGAGTCAATTGGGCACGTTGTAACGACATGGTCAGGTGTACCTGCCTCCAGAGCAATCGTAGTTAGTCCCTTTCCCCCACCTGAACTTCAACGTAAGTTATTTCAGAATTGTTTGCGTGTGTACAGATTGAAAGACCAGTCTATTCATTACTCTGTTCTGCTCATCCAGCCTCTATTCCTAATATGTAGATTGTGTGTGGACACGGTTAACATGACCTCAGCTCATCCTATGAAATCCGACATCCACCTCAGTCCTGGGACCAAGCGAGGTCCGGTCGATGTCTTATCATCCGCCTCAGCACCTGCAAGTTCTCCGGATTCATTTGTCGTTGGTACGAGCAAAGGTATCCTTCGGATCAATCAAAATATGGATATGTCCTGGATTCGGACCCTCAACACAAAGGACCAGTATTACAGCGATGTATTCGCAGTGCAGTATCAGTCAAATCACCAGGATATCCTCCTGACGGGTGAACGAAGAGGTATCCTCAGTCTCTTAGATCTCCGAACATCCCAATCTGGGCCCATAGCAAAGATTCAACACACAAGCGGCATCGCGGAAATCAAGTCTCTCGACGAATACCGCGTTCTTGTTGCAGGGTGTGCATCCGATCTTTGCCAGTACGATAGACGATTTACCAAGCCAAATACTCACCTCACACACACATTAAAACACACCAAGAACACTACAGCTCCTACAACACCCTATCTAAATTATTCCGATTACCGAAACAACGGACGGCTGAACATTGGACTAGACGTTGACCTTGAGCTTGGCATTATCGCAGCTGCAGATGACGTTTCGACAACAGCCGCCGAAGCAAGAATCAAGATCTTCTCTCTACATGGAGCGCAAGTTTTACACGAATACATGATTCCAACAGATGTTCCCAATATGGGTTGTGTAAAGTTTGTACAGGATACGTTCCACGAACCCAAAAGTATCTGGGCAACCTTTGCACAGAAGATCGTGCGGCTCTCGCTTGATGATAATCATAACATCCCATCGTTCAAAGCGAGCACTACGTGGCTCTCTTGAGTATAATGGCTTTCGGAACGTGCTCATGAGATTCACGCGTGCAGAGAAAGAAGAGTAATAGAACATCCGGAAAATAACATGGCGTTCTGGATATACGTATACGGAGTTTCGGGAGTCGCGGAGCGCATCGGACCCTTCGCGAAAGAATTACATATGGAGTTCTGCTACTTTATCTAGGTATTCAATCTTTGGTCCGCATTATGTATATATGTGACACATCACACGGAGTCGCGGGAATTTTGGGAGTTGCGGGAGTTATTACTGATTACTTACTTGGATGATGGAGGTCTCGAAGGAATACGGAGTTCTTTCTATTATTCCACATCCATACTTATTTCATTCACAATTTGTACATCACTCATCTCCCCATTTCCTCGTTTCCTCATCTCTAAGATGTAGCGAGGAGTGAGGATGGGCAGTCAATAATTAACAAGAGTAGGCGTTTATACGCTGGCGCAATCTTGAGATGCCCGCCTGGACTTGATAACAGTACATAATTCTGTATACACCCCGCTTTAGAAGGGCTCCTATGACATGACTTCTATTACTAGAGCCCTGTAACTACTTCCCACTTGTGACAATCACAAATCGAACCTTCGACGAAAAATGCAAATACCTTCCGATATTTTAGTAGTGGCTGCAATCTTTCAAACACCATAGCACGCACGAAGAACACGATAAATACAACTCATCCTGGTCAAACATTTGCACCAAATGACACATTTCCCTATGAATATGACAATTTTAAGTTTGTGAGAATTTTTTAATCATTACTGTTACGCCCTTTTATTTCCATGGTTGTGCATGAAATGCTGTACCTAGTCTCCGTGTCCAATGTATGATAACCATAACCGGTCCCAACCATCGTGATATCTTTAACTTTCCATATTACTTTCCACATCACTATCTGCCTCTTCTCTCTTTCTTGTCTCGCGTACACACCAAACGTCCATTCTTTAACGCAAACTACCTTCCTCCACAGACGCTTGCCGTAGCCATTAAACAAAAGCTTGAGTTGATCCAAGTATCCACATTCCTCCTATTCGTGTTCCTATACACTGTTTCTTATGTCATTTATGTTTCTGCACAAGAATTTAAAGTTCAAGAACTTGACTTCATCCGATCTTTCCAACATGGATCATCAATGCCAAGAATATAACTTAAGGGGCGGAGCCTCGCTTGTCCCATATCGTTCAGTTTTACAAAATAAGTGTTAGCATTCGGAATTATTGAAGACGCTTTCTTTTGCGGTCTTCTTCCCTGAGCATTTCTTCCTCGTGTTCTTCTGCGCGTTCCGCAGTTTCAGCTGGATTTAGAATATGTGCCATACTTCCTCGCCGAGTAGGGGGTCCTGAATTATCTCTGAAGAGACCTGGTCTTTCTCTTTCCTTTGGTCCGCTCCAGGACCAGCTATTCAGATGCTCTGCTGCGTTTCCGTTGGTGTATGGAGGAGTTGTTGGACGAGATATGCTGTGGCCATGCGTTGCTCCGGCGAGTGAGTACATGCTAAAACTATCGCGAATTCGTTGGTCCTCGTTGGCCATGTGGGTTGCTGTTCTCTTGGGAGATGACGGATAGTGTGACGACGATTGACCTGACGCGAAAGGGGATGAAGTAGGTTGCCATCCGACTACGTTACGAATATCAGCAGAAGTGTGGCGGCGTGACAAATTAGACGGTGGTGATGACGCGTTAGCGAGTGGGTGGGGTGGGGGTGCGGGTGCGGGTGGTGGCGCTTGGGCTCTCAGTGAACTTGGTGAGGATTGTCCCGTACCTGTACCTCCAATCGAACCGTACCCTCTGCGGGCAGAGAGAGACAAATGCGATGGAATAGGAGGTCGATGGAAATTGCGAGGTGGAACTCCAAGGAATGACGAGCGACGAGGGTCGTCTTGGGGTACTTGGCGAGGTGATGGGGGATTGTCCATTTGCAAATTCGAGAAATATGGTCGACTACTTGAGGCGGGGGGTTCGCCCACTTCTTCCATGCCTCTGATGGTTCCCATGTGTCGCTGGATCTCGTCTTGCAGGGCAGCAACTATAATGTGTCAACAATCAAGGAAGTGGCTTGCTTGTCACGGAATACATACCGTCGCGATGTACACCTGAATCTGGACCAGATAAAGAGGCTATCATCCTAGATAGCTCATAATTCATCTATGCAAAATTAGTCATGGCTCCTTCTCGTTTCAGTGCTGTTGGTAGTTACGTGTAGGACACGAGTCAGAATATCCATCATACCCTGATGTCTGACGTGGAAAAACTGTTGATTATCGGCTTCTCTCGCCTGTTTAGCATGCATCTCAAAAAGACCATGTTCCAATTGTATCAGTCGAGACTCCGTTGATTCCTGAATCGGTTGAATTGGTTCGCCTGGAGTTCCGGGTTGCGAAAGCGGTGGTTTGGGGGCAGAGTATGAATCTCGATGAACGAGAGATTGTCGCGAAGCCCGTCGTCTAATCTCTCTCAAACCGACGACATCTCCGCGCTTGAAGCTATTCTGTCCATGCTTGAATTCCCACAACGGTGTTTCCGGCGCATTTTGATGGAAGACATCACTGACTGAATTTCTATTAGCGAAAATAACCGATAACTGATATGGATAACTAACCTTTGTGAAATCCGTACATATTCAGCTGGCGTACAAAAGAGGAAATGTTGGTATGTTTGAAATATTGTCTACAACCCATGAGCAAATGATACCGCCCGAAGTGCGTTTACTTACGAAAGGACTTTTGAGAAATCGCTAGATGGTGACATTACGAAGCTGTCCTGGGTAGCGGACCAGGAGATAAGATGTCGAATATTGACATCTTCCAACATACTGGTACACAATCAGTACTTGTAGACTAGAAATAGCTTCTCTTGAGCTCCAACCTGTATAACTTGTGAATAAATGCAGTTTGCACTACTTTTGGCTGAATTCCTCCTCCAGCCGCAGCTGCGGCAGCTGCACTAGGAGTCGCCAAGCTACCTGAGCTGGGTTGATCTTCCACCATCATGTGTTCTGGAATGCTGTTTGCTTCGTTATCGGGACTTGTTCTCGAAGGAGGTCCCATCACCGCGCTACCGGGGGGCGTAACATCCATTGCGTCGCCAGATGGAGCGGGGGTTTGTAGAGTGGGTTGTTGAATGATTGGAACTGTTCGAGCGGGAATTTGGCCTAGACTGGGGCCATTGATGTAGGAGTGCTGTTGCGCTCGATCATCCATCACGTCCATCTTCGCAATATCTGAGTACTGCAATGTACCTCAATCTTTTGTGTAATTAATGAGGGTCGAGCTTCTAGACACGTCGTGCTTGATTAAAACCAGAACGTCAAGGCGGCGCAAATGAAATGCGAAAGGGGGAAAACACACCTCATCGCATGCGAAAGTTAAGGGAGCTCTGAATTGCCAGAAATTCAGATGATGATGTTGAGAATGGCTTCTTTGTCCAATGCTACTTGCTATCCTGCAACTTCCCGAGACACCTCAGCCTCGCTGCACGCTAAGATGGTAGCAAATGGCAGGAGATATGATATACGACGATATGCGAGTCTTATCAAAAGAATCTTGAGTAGCGATGGCAATTAATTCAGATGTTATCAAATTGATGTTTGGGAGTTTGTGGGTGAACTATCTCCTCTGGTGAGTTGTGAAGTAGTAGGGAGGTCTCTCGAACAAGTGCCGATTACAGATAATGGTATCCGAACTTTAATGTGAAGAGACTGCTTAGTTAGATGAGACTTTATTCAAATCTGGAATCAATTGAAGGGGACTATTAGAGTGAGAATAGCAATGCAAAGAAGATGTAAAAAAAAATAGAAAGCAAATCAAATACTACAATAGAAAGCCGGATGAGGGTATGGATGGTATTTCACACACAGTACGTTGGGATGTGAATAATAATAAATGTTATAAGAAGTGTAATAAATGTGAATGTCAAATGTCATTTGTAGATCTGGTACCAGTAGAGTAGATGTGGATGTGGATGTGGATGTGGATGGTAAAGAACATTGAATGATGTTTAACCAGGATAAGCTATACCGGATATGAAAGAAAAGCCCCCGCTGGGAATTAAATAAAAAAAAGTTGTTTCGTTCCCCGATATCGTCTTGGGTTATTCTAGGTATTAAATTGAATGAATTGGGTGAGAACTAGTCATTTTATAGTAATAAATGTTATAATAAACACCTACTAGGTACTATAACCTTATATTACTACTTTGTATATTCTGTAAATAAAAAAATAAAAAGCAAAATTTGATCAATTCGACAAATTCGATAAATTTGTTAAATCTCGAGAACCTCAAGGTTTATTACCACCCTGAATATTGGGAAATATAAAAAAGGGGGGAGGGGAGAAGAGGAACCTCGGTCAAAAGTTTCAATTGCCATAGGGAAAAGGTAGATATATACGGAGGATGTGTACAATTTTTGATATGGTTTGTATGGTATTGACCATGATACGTGCCATGTTCAATGTTCAATGTTCAACGTGCGAAATGCATATGGTGACGGGTGACGGGTTACGGGTTATCATCTTTTCTCTTGGGATCGATCTATCATTCATTCCATCGCATGAACATGCACCGAATTTTCTTTCTTTCTTTCTAGAAGCATACAAACACCATCGAATACTACATCGTACGGTATATGGAAGCAGGAAAGAAGGAAGAGGAAGAGGATGCGGCGGCTATGGTAGCTAAACGTTAGGAGCACGGATAAATAAGGGGGCTCGGGGGCTGTTCTTCCTAGACTTGCATCGATTTCTTTACATGGACTTCTTGGTGCGCACGCATAGAAAATACGGAATATGTGGATACGGTGGGAAAATATGGAGACGGCTGACGGAGGACGGATCTTAACAATACTAGCAATACATACTAGCACCACGCTCTCCTTCCGTAAGGACTCAGGAGTGCGTGAGTAGCGTGAGATGGCGTGGTGGATAGGAATTCCAATCCCGTACTTGCTTGTTTTCATGGATGCATCATGGATGGTGGAAAGACAAATAGGGGGATCCAAATTCTAATCCTTCAACTTTCTGGCCCCCAAAGTATAATCGACGAGTCCATCCAGGATACGGTACCTCGACCTTTCCAGTAAGATCTTACGAATATACTCATGACTGTAACTGAAGTTTGCCGTGTTGAGTGTTGAGTGTTGAGTGCTGAGTGCTGAGTGCTGAGTGCGTGTGTTCCTACAACACACCACACATCCTTCCACACTTGCAATCTGGACAAATTAACCTTCGCGATCGGTTCGTCCTACACTCCAATCCCGAATAGCGCATTGGTCATGAAACAGCTTGGGCATCACAAGCACGGTCGTCATAACGATTCCTGGAGACTAATACATGTTTTACCAAAGTACATCTTACTCGCAATGAGATTTCAATATAACTCTAAAGAACGGCTGGCAGGTCATCTGTGGTCATCTGGATTGCCCAGAACTCAAAGCTTGATAGAGTTCAGACCAACAGGTCTCATATTATGTTCGACGCGCCGCAATTAGAACAAAATGAATTTCATTCCAAGTATCAACTCGGTCACATGTGTGAAACGATATAACTAGATAGGTACTTTAACATGTCGTGCTAAAGCTTCTGCAGGTCCAGATAAAGGCTCCGAATGAGATCGATACCTGTGGAAGGACCTATCTCACATACCGTACCATGTGAACTAATATGTAAGCCTGCAAATTCTCAATCGCCCAAGATCAGAGATAGAGTATATCTGTCGGAAGTATCAGGAGCCGTATTCAAATCTCGATCAATTGTGTAACATCTTTCTGGTGCGGTAATATGTGGAGAGTGCTTCTCCCGTCATCAATTCATTCGTAACAGGAAGTAATGTTTCTGCCATTCTCGTTGGTTGCGTGGTTTGATTCAGCTGGTTTTTGATATTACATGTACTTGACATATACAGTGCTCGTCCAACAGCCCCTGGCATGACGGTGATACTGGATTTGATTTGAACGACCGCCCTGAAGTGTGAAAAGGGGCTGGCTATGCGTCAAACATTGGTCGAAACATAATAATGAACGTGATATAGATTGAAGTACCAACCTTGGAATGCCTTGAAAACATTAACAAGTTAGTCACTTCAAGAGCTCTTGATCCTGTCGCTCAATATTGGGAAATCTCAATTTGAAGATATTACCTAATATCATAGTATATCCTCAACTCAAACATCCCCGGCTTGCTGTAGCTTGGTATGCGTACACCTAGAAATAATAAGATGTCAAGATGTACATACCTACATAGCTGGGAGTGTTCGATTATCCGTTTCCAGCGAAATGCCAACCTTGGAAGTTGATGATCTCGGAATCAACTGTGGCTGTGATGCTGTTGTGGCTGTCAGGAACTGCCAAGGCCACCAGTGTAGTCTAACACGTGATCTACACCACCTCATCGTCACTGATTGCTATAGGTACCTCATTGGTATGATTATCTAGCTAGCTAATGGATAATGGTCTAAAATTTCTTCTCAATTGAAGTTCATGAATTTCTAGTTTTTCTAGTTCTTCTAGTTCTTATGTGTCAATTACACTATTCATATGCTGGGGGAAGCATTTGGACTTTCAAGACACTTGATGCTTGAATCTTCTTGGATATTCAATATACTTCAGATACACAAGCAGTCTGGTACACCTTTTAATTTATATAGCATACCACTGTATTGAATACGAACCGTTCTTAATCAGACCATCTTGAATCTCCTCGGTCGAACACTCTATCATGGCAAATAAATTGAGCCAGGCCCTCGACAGCATGAAACTCGAAGATGGCAGGCCAGATACCCAGTTGCGCACATCAGCGTAAGTCAAGCAATTTGTTACTGTACCATCAATACAAGTGGGTAATTCGGTCAAGTGATAGGGATCATGAAATTCATATCATTCGGAGATGTCCTCGAAAGGATATGTATGCTCATATTTTTATAGAATTCAACATCTTCTCAATAGCTCAGCCTTGACATTTGGAGAAATGCGATTATTCAAAGCGCATTTTGATCGAATCAATTTTCATCATGATGGCATCGCTCAATTACCAGAAGAGATTCTTGCGCTTGTCATGGAGTATCTCGATCTCGAGGACTTTATGTTTATGCGTTGCGTTTCGAGGGACTGGAGAGAGAAATTGTCCAGCGAAAAGCTTTGCGCGTCACTACTCAAGACACACTTTCGTAAGGCTTGGGAGATCAAATTTAAGTCATTGGGAGACAGCGACAGGCAGCTAAAGCTTGATGACTTCCTTAGCATCTGTATAGGACGACTTAAGAGAGACCGTGGCATGTATGATCAAGTAATGCAGTACGATCATTTGTCAGACCCAAACGACGACAGGTTCTATTCAAATTGGTGCCACGAAGATTGTCATAGAAAAAGGTTTCAATACAAAAACGGAAGAATAGCAATGAAAAAGGATCCTAGCACCATTCAAGTCAATGATCTCCGGACACATGCTTCAAGACACTATATGCATGAGTCTAGATATAGCTTCGATTATTGGTTACTCTCAGATCAAATTCTCGTAGCCTATTTTGATAGTCCGTAAGTCGATGGTTCCCTTCAAGAGTCATATCGGCAAACCTTACAGGCTTTTTATACACGAGAAAATGTTGAGAGGATCATACTGAAAGTCTTGTGTACAGAAAACCACGATTCAACGTATGGCAGCTTGATGAAGAAGATGACCCGAGAGTTATTCATCTGGAATGTCGTTACGAGATATTGGCCGCCCACAACAAAGAAATTGCTTTCGGTATCAAGAGTCCTTCATCGAACTGCCCTATTTACATCTGGAATGATGGCCGCATCAAAAAGCTTGCCGAACCGGAATTTGGCGATTTGTATCCCAATCATGAGATTAAGTTTTGCGAAATCTTCTTCCACCCAACTCAAGAAGATCATCATTTCTTATTCTATCATGCCTCTTGCTCTCCCCTGGATGGAACTCTCCGCGAAACCGGAAGCGATTTAATAATCGTACAAGAGTATGTCGGAGGAGTACCACAAGGGCAGTGGAATGAAGTGCTTGGATCATGCTTCGAGATAACTATGCTCAAGTTTCGATTCATTAGCGACGATGGCGTTGTTGCACTTCTATCGCGAATGTATCGCTCGCCAGAAAGGAGAGCTTTCATTCAAAGATCCCCTTGTAACCATGATATATCATCAGCTACAAAGGCTGCTGCTTACCCCCTCATGACCTTCAATCTCTTGACCCAAAATCTTGGAACCATTTCAACTCACGTCGAGTCGTTTCTGGAGAAATTCCCTACCCCTTTAAACCCGTTATTTTCGCGCGGCCAGGTCACCATTCCATACGATAATAGAAACGGCGATGCTTACTCCGAATTCTGTAAGCCCAACCCAGAAAAGATGCCTTATTATCTAGTATCCGCAAGTATCTGCGATGCGACGAAGAGAAGTCTTCAATGTGTGGGAAAGCACAAGTTTACTCCAGAAAGTGGTTTGAGCGCTCTGATCGCTTTTTGTTTGCCCATCGACATACAAGCGACTACATCGAACAACGAATTTAATAAGGGTGCTGTATGGGGCGATGATGACTTTATAGTCTATAGTCATCGTGAAGGGTATATTGTATGGAGTTTTAACCAAAGAAACACTTTACCCACAGGTTTAGCAAACTCCCCTCCCTCCGGACTCCTCGGCCAAAAGAGAATCGTCCCAAAAAGTATCGAAGTGGAGTAGGAACAATATTTTGCCAGTTTACCAACGATGAAGAGAACTACAGTGAAAACATATCTTCAGCAATTATCATTGGAAGGAAATGAACAAGGCAGGAGGATTTGATCACAAATCTTGATTTATGGAATGTGATATTCGTCTTACCTCTTTGTAAGATTATAATGTTTACAATAATAACAACAATAACATCCATAATAACATCCATAATAACATCCATAATAACAATCCACCAGATAACTCTCTTCCTCATTACCACACCCCCCCCCCCCCGAAATATATAAATCAAAACACACTGTATATTTCAAGTTCCATCGCAGCAAACAAGCTAAAACCCCAATATAGATCCTCTAACCGCAAAGGAGGTAGAAAATACCTACCTCGTATCTAGTAGGTACCTAATCCATCAACTTCGGGACTTCAATACCCTCATGAGAGCATACCAATTTCACTTCCTTTTCCACTCCCACTTCCCTCACAAAACAAAACACAACACAACACGACTCCTCGAATCGCAAACTCGATCTCTCAAATTTTCCTTTATTTTATTCGAGAAGAAATTGGTTTGGAAATGGGAGATTTGTTTATTCGTCACTCGGTGTAGAGTATTGTATCGATTTGCTTCCCGTTGTAATGTATTGCATTCCAACCTGTCCTTTCCTGCGCTGTTTATCACGAGAGAGGAGAGAGGACTTGAGGTTGATTGGAGAATATAGGTATATTCCGATGTGAAGACTTTACAACTGTTGTATTTATGTACATATTGAGAGTGGAATTGAGATATTGGGGTATTTACGATGGGTTACAACAGGACATGGGAAATGAGGGCATTTTTTTGATTCAATCAAAGGGATTGTGCATATTTTATCGAGGGGAAAAAACAATATGTGTATATTTATCTTGCACTCTTGATCTTGGTCTTCATATTTTTTTGACCCTTCCCCTTTCTTCCCGTCTCAATCTTCAATTTCTCATTCTCAAGTTCCTTCCATACTGTTCCCTCCTCTCCCTAGAGGCTCAAACACCCACCTCCTTCAAACTCTTCACCAAATCCACAATACTTTCCTCCAATCCTCTAAACTCGATCTCCAACACACTTTTCGTCCTCCCATTATCAAACTTATAAACTCCTCCTTCCGGATAATCACCCCCCTTAACCTCCTTCCCCGGCAACTCCTTCTCATATTCCGAGAAATTCTTCCGAATAATCTCACAAATCTCTTTATTACTAAAATACCCTTGCGTGATGAAAAATCTCTTGCTCGCCGCCTCCGGAATCTCAATCGCTTTCACATGAGCCAATGCCAAATCCCTCACATCGACCCAGATGAATGTTCCCGTGTCTGGTATTTCCTCTTTGCATTTTCCTTGCAGGAGATTGCGCACGCGCTGATTAGATGTGTTTAAAGCATCTAGAGAGTTCAGATAGTGCACAATGGGACCGAATACTAAAGGAGGATTCATGGTGCTAAGTGTGAAATTGGGTTTCTCTTTCTCGACGAATTCCCACGCAGCTTTTTCGGCAAAGGTCTTGGAGGCGCGGTAACCGTTGGATGGGGTTTCAACCGCTTCCGAGAGGGTGATGGGATTCCAGTCTTCTTCGGTGTATGTGTGATCGGGCCAGTTTCCCTTCGAGGCATCGAGAACAGCGGCGAAGGAAGAGGTTACCACGACGCGGGTTACAGAGGGGGCAAACTTTTTGATAGCGTGAAGGATCGCGGTTGTACCGATTATGGCGGGATCGAGAAGATCTTTCTTGGTGTCGGTCACGTTGAAGTGGAACTTCAGGTTGTGTCAGTATGCCTTTCTCTTCAACGATATCGCATTCGCATGTGATCATTTCGCCACCATAAACTCTCATTCTCATCCCTAAAAATTGAAAATACAAGCATACCGGACTAGCCGTATGCAACACAGCCTCCAATCCCTCCCCAAACTTCTTCAAGCAATCATCAAAAGCATTTTCCTTTGCAATATCTTCCACAATGAAGAAATCTAATTTGGAGGCAGGAACATCTGGATGAGCAGCTTTAATAGCATCAATTTTTTGCTGAGAACGGACGGTTGTGATGACCGTGTGACCGCGGGAGAGAAGAATATCTAGGATGTGCGCGGCGATGAAACCGGATCCACCTAAATGAAGGGAAAGATGTTAGTTGTCGGTTTGATGCGATTTGTGCTGGGGGGTAGGGAAAGAGAGATGAGGAGATGAGATGAGAGAAGATGGAGAATGGAGAATAGCTGAGAATTTGGAGGAAGAGAGTATATCTGAAACTTCAAATATTCAACTCTCTCCAATCCTCCAAACCACTTCCCCTCGAACACGAAATTCCCAACAATACGGTATCGCCACCTCATCCCGCCCCATCCCATCCCATTCTATCCCATCCTCCGCCCCCAAATCCAAACCCACAAAAGACAAAGAGACCCCATATCAAAAAGGTAGATAGACACATACCCGTAAGTAAAACCCTCATATTTTCCAAACAAAACTTATAAGATCTATAATCTTTTATATCTTTCCTTAGTATTCCTCAATTCTTCGATTCTTCAATTTTTCAGTCAAACAAACAAACAATCCTTCAACTTAAACAAAACAAAATAGACAAAACAAGCCAAACCCAACTGCGGGGTCCGATGACGTTTATATAGATATCTAGTGTCCACGAGCCACCCCACCACCC